>JAADVW010000509.1:0-25090 GCA_023335875.1 Elongisporangium prolatum | reverse complement strand
CGGCTGAAATTTTGGAATAAATTCCCTCCACAACCTCGAAGCGAACGAGCAGCCCCAAAAAAGATGGTGAGGTGTTTCGAAGCTTGAACAGTCAAAGTGACATGTTGTTTTGAGCATCTTGGAGGTGTTGGAACCGATATCCCAAATGTAGCGCATTGTGTTGCAGTCGGTACAGAAAATCGGCGTACACGGGGAGTAAATGTCGGTTCAACTTCATATCTCGTTTTCCTGAGGTTCCAAACCGACGCCTAGACGTTGGAGAGGAAGTGGTGGGGGTGAAGCGTGGTGTTCAGATCAATCGTCGTGTGGCGTTCTCAATACCCTCCCTATATAAATCATCATGTTCTTATCGGTTAAGAAAGTTAATCTGAACTTGGTTGCTGGTCTTCTGATCTTGCTCGAGAAATGGTGTTGGTCTGGTCAGTACTTACACGTCGTTAAATACAGACCAATCGTTTAACTGACTTTTTAAAAGGCTAAGCATTTGGCACTTCACTCTCGCGAGAGCACCACTACTTTTAAGCTAACTTAGGCCAATTCCAACGGACCTGGGAGTCATTCCTCCTGAGGTAGGATCCATTGGGGCGATAGAAGAAAGCCATCGATTCGCAGCACCAGAAGCAGCACTTCCACAGCCCAATTCCTATAGTTGGCGCCTTTTACAGGAAACGTGCCCACGAAGCTTGTGAGGCACTGGTTGGGAGCTTCCTCAACGCGCTCGAACATGCTCCAGCAGGACATTGGCTGCCACACGTGTTGGACGATCGAGTTGTCATTTGGCAATGGACTAAGGTAGCAATTTAACTGGAATGTCACCAGTTCCGGGTCTAGTCCGTAATTCACAAACACGAAGCCCTTCTCGGTCGCGAACAGCGTGATCAGCACGAGTGCACGCACAACCCTGACTGTGGGGGTGCTGCCAGTGTTCCTGTACATTCGGCTCTCTTGCAGAATGACCACGTTGCTATGGTCCACAACCTGCACGACTTCGCTGCGCATGGTCAGACTCTGCGAGATGACCTTGCCGAAACCGTTGGGGAGCTCAGGAACGCCCAGATGCCGGAGCTGACCTCTTCGGGATTCATACGCGTGTTGATTTTGCTGATTGCGAACTTGACCAAACCGTTATCGACCCGGCGCTGATCCGTCCAGCCAAAAACTGATGCGCCCGTGGAGATCGAGCCTTCTTTTCCAGCTCCATTGAACGACGCGATCTCCGGGTAGATGTCGCGTACGATCGCATGGCAGTCTTCCACCGTGAGCGGTCTTTTGAGTCTAATACCAGACCGAAATGTGGTCTGGTGAGGCAGAACCATAATCGAAAGCTCAAAGGGCAGCGTAGATGGCGATGATCTCTCCTTTAAAATAGCGTCCAGCTTCTTCTCCCACTCAATGAACCGATCCAGGCGCTTACGCAGAGATGCGTTCTGCTGTCGAAGAGCCTCAATTGTAGACTCAGAATCATCGTCTCGGTCTGTCGGTGGATAATTGTAGCGGAGAAAGGGCCGGTTGGCGCTGTATTGCATCTCTAAGGCGGCCACTTCTGAGCGAAGTCGTTCAATCTCGTCCTAAAGAAGAGCTCATAGTCACACATGAGGCCTGGAGATTGGTTGGGCATGCGCATTGTACCCGCTTCTTATGGTAATGTCTGCGCGCGCTTTAGCGATTGGACTCACGACGACTCTGCTGGCGGTACATCATGACGGCCTTGAGTTGCTCAAGCATTGTCGACAATGCCACTGGAGCCACAATGCAATTCCAGGTCAAATTTGGTGTGTTTTTACGTGTCCTGAAGAAATAAATCAGCGCATTTGTAGCAAACGGTAAACAAACGCCTATTTTATAAAATATGAAAGGATATTTTGCTAAAGAGCGTTTGGAGAGCTCACCGAGAAAGGCGGTGCCACGTCTCTCGCGGCATGGAAAAACGTGTACTGTAGAACTGTAAAAAATTGAAAATGAAAACGGTGTGCGACTTCTAGCGGCATCCCTCGTTTCATCTAGCAATCTCGCATTAATGTCCGTGGAGAAATCGTTTTTGCGTAAATACGCAAGTTTTTTATAAAGCCTAACAATTTATCAAATGTGGTATAGAAACGTGATGGTCCACTAAAACCGTAATTTACGGATCGATTTGAATTGAGTCAAGGAACGATCACTCCATTTTTAGCCAATCAAATTGAAATTTGTTATTGCCATCTCGCAACACGATTATGGCAGCTGAGACTAAAAATACAATTTTTCTGGTCCTGATGTGTTTAGTCATAGAAACTATGAAGTTGATCGAATGGTATGAAGCTAAGAGATAGGGTAAGAGTAATGACGGGACCCATGCGTTTCGTCATTCTGTACCAATCTATGTTGATTGGCTATACTGAACTGTAATGTATACTGTTGCCCATTTTCCTACTGGATTGTGGTGCTTTTCTAATGCTGGTGTCCCATCGACAACAATGGAATTGGCTCAAAGCTCGAGCTCTCTGCTCAAAAACGCTCGTGGGATTGAAGGTTCAATCACAAGAAGACCACCGACGACAGAATCGTTATGAGCTGTATCATAGCGAACATTCTTTCGTTTAACAGCGTGTTCCCTCCACTATCATCCACCAGATCCAATCATTAGCTGCCCAAGCACGCTGGTACTTAGTAAATATTAATGCACAAAATTGTTATTATGTGTATCAGTCTAATGCAAGACTTGGTATTGCTCGCAGTAAAGTCGTTGGTTTATTCTTCGAATGCTCTATCTCGGTCGCTTCAAGTAGCCTCCTTTTCTGATTGCTTTAACAAGACAGTCAGACACGAAGTTCTGACGCTCCGATCCAAATCGTTTTTTAATCAATTTGATTGGCTGAAAGTTGTATATTAAAGCCAATCAACGGATAGAAGCTAAATTTAGTGTACCCATTTAGTCAAGACTGCCTGAGCAACAAATTAATCACTGAATTATGAATACCTTGACCTGATTGGCTTTTGATGGAAATGGTCTCCGAGGTAACTCACACCTGACACACAGTTGTCTGATCTGGTATATAAAGATCCCTACAATAGAGACTTGACTCTCTTGCTGTGTCCACATCTGTTCAGGTGTTTCTCCCATCATTCGTTTCATCAGTTTGGTTCAATTCACATGCTCTATTTAATCCTGAGGACAAGCAGTATTCTCTCAAGCATGACTGCTGAATGGCTGCAGTACTGTAGGTCATTCAGACCATTAAAAATCGATGCTTCTGCAAGAACAACGCATTCTACAGCTCATTTCAAAGTCGGCTGCTCAGATCTGGACACTAAAATAGTATGTTTTTTCTCCTGGGACAGTGCGTAATGGGGATCGTTTGTAGCTTGTGTCCTTTCGGTGATAGGACGCTACCATTTTCAGAAATGGGGAGCAGTACCATGACAAGAAGCTCCATGATCCAGTAGTAAATGATCATAAAATAATCATTTAGGGCGAATAGTATTCACCCAACTCGCTCACTACGAGCCTGCCCCACAGACATGAGACTTTATTGACACGAGAACGCTATTATTGGCGCTTTACCTTCTCTTGGTTCGATCGTTTTACTGCAAACTTAAAGTCCAGAATACCAAAAGACTTCATAACTGGCTCACGTACTCAACCGGCGTATCTTGCTGGATGGTCAATTGTGGCCCCAGGAGAATGTTCTCGACCCGCAGTACCATCAATAACACTTCCACGGCCCAGCTCGCAAAGTTGGCGCCGTTTACAGGAAATGTGCCCACCGAGCTGGAAAGGCACTGGTTCGGAGCGCCCTCGACACGGTCCATGGTGCACCAGCTGAACATGGGCAGCCATTCGTGTCTGACGATCATATTGTCGTTAGGCAATGGATTGAGGTATTCATTCGGTGAATAGTTCGCCAGTCCAGGGTCCAGGCCGTGAGTTAACAAGATGTAGCCGCTCTCAGTCGCAAACATCGTGAGCAGAAAAAACGCGCGCACGACCGTGACTGTCGGGACATCTCCCGCGTTGCTGTGTACTTGGTACTCTTGCCACACAACGACGTTGCTGTGGTCCACGACTTGAACGATCTCAGTGCGCATGCCTAAGCTTTGCGAGTGGATACTCGAGTGGGAGTCGGGGCATGTCGACAAAGCCCAGAGGGCAGCGCTGACCTCTTCCGGGCTCATGCGAGTGTTCAGTTTGCTGAGTGAGAACTTGAGCAATCCGTTGTTGATCTGCCGTTCGTCTTTCCAGCCAAAGACCGAGGCGCCTGTAGAGATCGAGCCCTCTCGGCCTCCAGTACTAAACGTCATGATATCTGAGTAGACGTTGCGCGCAATGGCGTGACATTCCTCCAGCGTCAGCGGCTTCTTCAGTGCGACGTGGAAGCGACTGGCTCCTTTCGATTGCGGTAGCTGCAGAGCCGACAGCTTAACGGGCTTGACGAACTCCCGCTCGCGGTCCAAGATCATGTTCAAACGGTATTCCCAGCCCAAGAAACGGTCCAGACGCGTGCGCAGCGCAGCATTCTCGCGCCTTAAGGTCGTAATCGTATCGCTCACATCGTCAGTCTCCTTGTGTGTGAGCAAAAATGGCCGATTGCTGTTGTATTTCCTCTCCAACTCGGCTGCTTCGGATCGTAGCTTCTCAATCTCTTGCTAGGGCAGAACAGAACGAGATCAGGACTCTCGCAGCTGCAGAGAGAGAGACGCATGAACACACAATACCCGCTTTCTGTGGTAGTGTTTGCGTGCGCTCTGGCGATTGGCCTCGAGCCGCGTCTTCCGGCGCTGCGTCTGGAGCTTCTCCATCTTGTCTGGCGATCGTTGTTGTGTTCGTTGCGTCTACTTTACAGTGGTTTGATTTTGAGCCAATCAGAACACATTAAATCCCTTTGAAATGGCATAACCTTCAGCAGTGAATACCATACGATTAAATATATTACCGACATCCATGTACATCAATTCGTGATGATGGGGTCTGCGGACAGGCCTGGACCCATTTGAAATGGGTGGAAAGACGATGCTCAATCAAACAGCCAGCAGTGTTTCTTGCAGTGATCATGCAGAGCTCAATCCAGCGAGCATTCTTGGAAAATGGGAGTCTCGAATAAACATGAGGCTGCAGGTATTTATGCGACAGTGTCATCTATTTCCCATCATACTGATTGGATTTCGGCCAATGAGTACCAGAAGCGGGTGTCTGACTTCCTGCTCACGTTGAGTGAGTGGTTGCAAGTGAACAATGCGCTTTCATGTAAATTTAGGAGAGTCTAGGTTCAATACAGAGAGCCCTGCTTAAGCATCAATCGCTACAAGGTGTAAGGATCTTTCAGTGCGCGTCTGATTCACAAATGATCAGCGAAATGTAATTGCGGATTTAATTAAAATTCTAAGTATACATGTCGCACTTAAGTGGGAAGATAGGTGATGATTAGTGCAAAGATGGTGCTACTCAAGAAATGTATTGAATTAGAGTATTCGACACACTAAAGGGGAATTGCGTCCTCGCTCATTAAGAATCGCGACAGTCGATGGAGAAATCAAAGTCCGCACTGCAGCGTCTGGAGAACCGACGCGAGTCGAATCGCCAGAGCGCGCGCAGGTATTACGAGAAGAAGCGCGTGAGTTGCGTGAGTTGTCTGCACTTGGGCTTCATTTCGCGGTCTCGAGCTTCTCAGTCTGATCGTGGTTTCCTGATGTGCCCCAGCAATTGATAAACGAATTACGATCACAAGCTGCCGAGCTGGAGAAGCAGCTGAGTGCCCATCAGCCATTCCTGCGGTACGAATATCCGCCAAAGAAGGAGCACGACGACTCGGACGCCACGATTGACGTCCTCAGACGAGAGAACGTCGCCCTTCGCAAGCGACTGGACCAATTTCAAGCCTGGGAAGAGCTTCTGAACCAGAACCTAGAGCAACAGAAAGTTCTCTCCGCCTCGTCTTCGCCCAGCGAAGACGAGGCGAGTTTTCACCGCTGGAGCTGCCACAAGTCGAGACAAAACAGCCCCGTGTCATACTCAAGAAGCCTCTGTCTGTCAAGGAATGCCACGCGATCGTACGTAACGCGTACACAGAGATTGCGTCGTTCAATGCCAGCGGCAACGACGGCTGCATCTCTACAGGCGCGTCAGTCTTTGGCTGGACTGACCAGCGGCGAGTCGACAACGGCTTGCTCAAGTTCTCGCTTAGCAAAGTGAATACGCAACAGAGTCCTGAAGAGGTCATTACTACGATCTGGGCCATTTTGACGTCGCCTGGGGGCTACAACCGGATCATCTCGCAGAGCATGGGCATGAACACCGAGATTGTGCAGGTCGTAGATCACAGCAATGTGGTCTTGCTGCAGGAGTGCCTAGTGCGTAACAGTGCAGGTGGTATCTCTAGTGTCACCGTCGTGAGGGCGCTTGTTCTACTTACAATGTTCGCAATTGAGAGCGGGTACATCTTGCTCACGTACAGTCTGGACCCAGAGCTGGCAATGCTTCCTTCACATTTCCATCTGAGTCCATTGGAAGACGACAGAACGATCGTCAGGTACGAATGGCAGCCGATGTTTAGCTGGGGCTTGTTCAACCATGTTGACAACGCTCCGAACCAATGCCATTCAAGCTTCGTGGGCACATTTCCTGTGGACGGCGTCAACTTTGTGAGTTGGGCCATCGAGGTGTTGCTGCTGGTGCTGAGAACGGAGAATATCCTTCTTGGGCCTCAGTTGGTGCTTCCACAGGAGGAAAAGCTTTCAGACGATATTGTGGAATAAATGGACAATGGCAAATTTTACCACACCAGTGCTTGTATCTAGTTTTCTTACATCAGAAATCTGTTCGTATATCTGAGTTTGGTGATGTTGTGTGTGGTTGTAGTGCTTTATGGACTTCAACAGCAGAAAAATCGACAAGGGCAGAAGCCAAAGATCGACATCATATCCTACGCTCAGGATCACATTGAGCCTAGTTGGCTGGCATTAACAGCCACAAAAACGACGCAAGATTGCAGTAGCTCAGGACAGAAGTGAATGACGCCTTGCTTATCCTTCTGTTGATTGTTAACCCAAATCAGGGGATCATATGTACCCATTGGTGTGACTGGATGGCTTGATGAGCAATACGATACTGAGCACATCCTCTCTGATCACCCAAAGATGCCAAACAGCCAGCAAACCCCACGGCGCTTCATTGACAAACTCGCGTCTCGTGTACAATTGTATTTCATTTCTATTCCTGTTGCGGAAGCGTCCAGAGCGGACCAAGCACGTGGATCTCGCAGCGCAGCACCAGCAGCAGCACTTCCACGGCCCAATTCATGTAGTTGGCGCCTTCCACACGCACAGTGCCCACGTAGCTGGATCTGCACTCATCTCCTACCTTCTCGATCGTGCACCAGGAAAACACTGGCAGCCATTCGTAGTGCACATTGGCATTCGAGATCGCTCCAGGCAGGTCCGTTGCGAGCGCGTCGAGCGAATGTATGAGCACAATGTACCCGTTCTCGGTCTCGAATTGCGTGAGCAGCACGATTGTCCGAACAATGACAGCCGAGGCGCTTTGGTCGTTCTCTACTTGGTATTCTTGCGTCACGATCACGTTGTTCTCGTCCACGACCTGCACGATCTCACTGCGCATGTTCAGGCTCTGCGAGTGGACGTTTGCATAGCCTCCGGGTGAGCTCAGCAGCGCCCAGATCCGAGAGCTGACATATTCGGGCGTCACGCCTGTGACTTGCTTGCTCAGTGCGAACTTGAGTAGCCCGTTCTCGATCTTCCGGCGATCCGTCCAGCCAAAGACCGACAGCCCCGTGGTCACAAAATCCTGGCATTCCGTGAAGGCCTGGATCTCTCTGTACGCTCGACGAGCGATTGTATGGCATTCCGTGACCGTCATCGGGTGCTTTAGCGTCAGACTCACGCTGTTCTGCTTTCGCTCTGGTAGCAGATCTGAATTCCTGTGTGCGATCTCCTCCTTGTCGTCCTCTTGTCTGCCCAGCAGCACGTTTACTCGGTACTCCCACGCCAAGAACTCCTCCTTGCGTTTCCGCAGAGCGCGATTCTCCTGCAGCAGCGCGTTTCGCGTGGCGCCTAGATCCTCCTCTTCGTTTTGGTGCTTAAGCTGCCGCAAATGCTCGCGATAGGACTCGTACTTGCACTCCAGCTCCGCTTCCTGCACGCGCAGCGTCTGCATGCGAGTCTACAAGCCACAGACGACGTGAGACCGTGAGAAGAGACAGAGATACCAGACCTACGCACTCGGATCTTGTCGTAGTGACGCCGTGCGTTCGCGCGGTTCTTCTTGCGCTTCTGCTCGATGTCCATCATTAGCACGACCGCGCGACTTGAAATCTGAGCCCATGAATGTTTGACCGAATTCCCACCAATCATTTGCTCCGCGCGCACATCAATTCCACCAACCACGTGCCCGATCTGTCTATTCGTGGACTTCGAAACCGCCAGCGGAGTGATCAGGTCCTTTCGGGCTGATGACCACGTTTTTTTGGTTCGTCTGGTGCGCTTGCTTAGTGCGACAGAGTCCTGACACTTGACGAAGCTTTGGACTTTCATGAAGGCTCGTTAAGAGATAGCATGGCATTCGCCAACGCTCAGAGATTGCTGCACATTCATACTTGAAGGATAGAGTTTCAAAAACGGAATGGAAATCAGCTGAACACTGCTGCTTGTCGCCCGTTTGGTTCTTTAGCAGCATATTGATCCGTTTTCCTAATCCCGAATGGCCTGATTGCACTGTTGCAGCACGTGCTTTTCAGTGAGAAACAAGTACCTCGCATCTCTGCGTCATCTCCGTTTCCAGCGACCAGAGCACCAGCATGCGACTCAGCGCACCACGGACCAAGCCATTGAGATCAGCCAGATCCACCAGCAACGTCATGGTAAGCCTCAATATGACCCTTTCAATTCGCCTACAGTAATGATTTCTAGGGCTCTGGCAGCGTCCAGAGCTGTCCCACGACAAAGTTCTCGCATCGCAGCACCAGCAGCAGTACTTCCACCGCCCAATTCGCGTAACTCGCGTCCTGCGTTGGGATCGTGCCCACGAAAATGGCCTGGCACTGGTCGTCCGAGCCCTCAATGCGATCGAACGCGCACGAACGCGCACCAGCAGAACACAGGCAGCCACTCGTACTTGACAGCCGTGTTCTCGAGCAGCGAGCGTCGGATCGAAGCCGGACATGAGCAGAATAAAGCCGCTCTCTGTCGCGAACACCGTGAGCAAGACCAGCGTGCGCACGACCGAGACGGCAGGCTTGCCTTCAACTCTAACTTCAACTTGGTACTCCTGCCAATGGCAATATTGCTGTGGTCCACGAACTGCACGATCTCGGTGCGCATGCTCATGGTCTGCGAGAGGATCTTGGCGTAGCCGTGGGAGCTCAGCAGCGTCCACAGCCGAGCACTGAGCTCTTCGGTTGTAATGTGAGCGAGCTGTTTACGCAGCGAGAACTTCAGTAGTGCATTGTCGATCCGTCGCTGATCTGTCCAGTCGAACAACGAAGTACCGGAGGAGATCGAGCCCCAGCGCTGAACGTCCGGATCTCGACGTAGACTTGCGCGCGATCGCGTGGCATTCGTCCAGACTCAGCAGCTTCTGGAACCACAGCTGGACCTGATCTCTCTGGAGCTTGTCCAGCGCTGCTGAGAGCTCAATGAGCTTCGCAGACGCCTGCTCTCTGTCCATGAGCAGGTTTAGACGGTACTCCCATGTCAGGAACTGGTCCAGACGGTTGCGCAGCGCAATGTTTTCCTGTCGAAGCGCTTCTATCGTAGCTGCTGGGTCTTCGTCGAACTCTGAGTTGTCCGCTCACGTGATGACGTCAAGACCTCTTACATGTGTTTTCAATACAGAAAGACAGTGTGTTGCGGCCATCAGAACTCCTTACACCTCCTACTCTAGCTCTGCTGGGAACGGAATGCAAATGCCAAATTGCTCGATCGTCTTCCTGGTGAACGATGGGAACGCGTTTGGTGGTAGCAAGAAGAAAAGGCGATTGCCCAGCTTCTTCACGTCCGCAGCTGCTTGATCCGTGATCCCATGCGGCTTTCCAACCGCAAAGACAAACGCGCCAAAGTTCGGAATCCACGCGTCGATTCCTCCTTCACTCGTTGATTGCGGCACGTACAATTGATCAGCAGTCTGGCCAATCTGCACGCGTTCTGCTGTGTATCGAGGCTCGTGCGACTCTGGAATGTCAATGATCAGCTCCTCGCCCTTGACGCTTCTCTTGCAAGTGGACAACAGCTTCCGACACACGAACGGCCCGCCAAGCTCCAGTAATCTCATGGCATGCGGTTCAAAGATGTGCTTGCAGAGCGCTTGGGCGAGTGGGTTGAACTCGCACCAGCCAAACAGGTTCTCCATCTTAAGTCATCTCCGCCGCCAATTGAATCCCGCGACCACTTGCAAGGTCATCTTTGATGCGTAGTCGACAGTGTGCTGTCGATACGGGAACGTACTCATCATGTGGATCAATCGCTGCACATTCAAAGGCATCGAGAGAGTTAACAGAGAGATTAGAGTGAGACAGTCCTTGAAAGAGCTAACGTGGCAATCCGCAAGCAATAAATCCTTTGGTGGCGCTCGGATATTTTGAAAAACGACACGTGGAATTCCACCCAACCACTCGAAACGATGTTCCCACACGTCTGCTGCCTCTGGATACAAACAAGCAATGGCCGACAGCTCCTCGATTGTCCACACGGGCATGTAATAGATTTCTGGAACTGGAACGAGCTTCGTGAACTGATACATGCAGTCACGAGGTCCAGAACTATTCACGAGAAGAACCGAGCAGTTGTGAATTGGAGCATCTCAACCGGGTTCTTCGAGTCCACAAGACACCACAAATCGGGCTTCCAGAAGCCTCGATCTCCTGCGTAAGGCAATTCCACACAGAGCTGCCATCAAAATAAAGCGTTTCTGTCACAAACAACACGCGCTTGCCGGCCTTGATCAGACGCCACAGTACGTAATAGAGGAACACCGACTTGCCGATCCCAGATGTGCCTGCAATGACTGCATATTTGCGTCCACATGCACCTCTTTCGCTCGCCAAGATTTGATCTGCGATCGCCTTGAAAGACGAGCGGACAAAGAGCTTGTTCTGAAGAGTTAATGGAACGCGTACTGGAAACTCCAGCCAACTGTCCACTTCGTCAATTGCAGTAACTTGGGAGAAGAATGGATGGGAACACGCGAGGAAATCACCACCACGCGATACAATCGCCTGTCTTGGCATGACCACAAGCTGCCTGCTCTCGTCCTCCTCTCTGCTTGTCGTGGGACCCATCGAATTCTCAAATGACAACGGTCAAATGGAATCAAAGGTCGAGACCCGTCACTCTTTTGGTTCGCTATACGACTATAGAGCCAAACTGTAGACTCACATGCCATAAAGATCTGTGCAAACTGACGATCATTTATATTCTAAAGCCATGTATTCATGAGTTAGTACTGACCATTGGATCTTGAGAATGTCGAAGCAATAGACGCGATCAATTAAAAAAACTTGATAGGTCCATCACAATAAAATAACATGACAAAGAAGCAGAGAGAGAGACTCACTTAGTGAAGAATGCAAAATGCAGCATTAGGTCTGTCTTTATCCTTCCTCTTCCTCGTCCTCTGTCGTCAGCTGCACAATCACACGGCAGCAATAAGTCACTGCAAGCACTGGCATCTCACAGCATTTCTTTGCCTGCACGTACACGCTTGTTGAGCTCCTCAATGGTCTTCAACAGCTCCGTGTTGCGCTTCTTGAGATCCTCGTTCTCGGCCCGCAGCGCCTCAATGTCCACACCCGTGGGCGCACCCATGAACCGCTTGACGTAGTCCACAGCGTTCGCTGGCTTGTCAGACTCCTCGTACAGCCCCACGAGCACCTTGGTGAGTGCGTCCACGACGCCAGCCTTCTCAAGGTACTTGCGGAACTCCTCTTTCTTTGAATCGGGAGTCTGCAGCCATTACGGTAAATCACAGCACGGCTTACGCATGAGCACACAGCCAAGAGCAGGGGCAATACGCAGAGCCATCGTGCATGCAGCTGCGTACCTGGTACGTGGCAGCAGAGCTCATGGCGCTTGGGATCTTGTCGAAAAGGACACTCGCGTCGTTTCAATCCCCTCCACACGGGCCTCACAACTGTAACCGTACCTCCCTGGCTACGCCTTTGGGGTTACGTTGCCGCTTGAGGGTCGAAATGAGTTGCCATTTGGAGGAGGGAGTTCAATACGCAAGTTCCTCCGCCCGAAAAGCCGATCCACCGGCCAGTTGGACTGAGTCACTCGCGCGAGCATGCAGACGCTCCAGGACTACCAGCAACGCTTCAATGACCTCGTGAACAATGATGTACGTGTCTCCCCTCCCGTTGCGTGTTCCCCCCTCCTCTCTAGCTGCTCTACAGCCGGAGCAAGCGCGTGTCAAAGATCACACTGACTCGATGTCTATGCGTGTAGCTGCCAGAGCGCAAGCCCATCGAGTCATATCCGTCGTACGACGCGCGCTGCATGAAAGAAGGATACCTACAGAAGAAAGGCCAGCGTTTGAAAGGCTGGAAGCGTCGCTGGTTTGTGTGCGATGGCCGGTCGCTGTCGTACTACATCCACCGCAAGGATCGCAAGCCCAATGCCGTCATCCCGCTCGAGGGCTGCACGGTGCAGGACGGCGGCATCAGCGAGACGTGGAACTCGCCGCGCATCTACCTGACCGACGCCACCAGCGGCGTCATGTACTGTCTCTCGGCCGAGGAGGGCGAGGTCGTGTCGCAGTGGCTCGTGGTGCTGCGCAATGCTGTGGCCAAATTGGGCACGTCCTCTGCGTCTAGTGGCGCCACTCGCCCGTCGTCTATGCAGCGTCCTGTGCGTGTGGCGCGAGTCGAGAACGAAGAGCGATCAGGCCATGCTGCAGCCGTGAGCGGCACCACATTGCGTGAGGCCGCGTCGGCCACAGCTTCCTCCATGCAAGAGACGCGCACGACAGCGTCTCGGGCGTTCATGTCGTCGCCTTCAGTGCTGGACAAGCCCAGAACGATCCGTATGACCTCGGGTCCTATGCCAGCCCCGCTTCACGGCGCTTCCAAGACGCACCGCGGCAAAATTCAGCACCTGCCGACCACGATCTCGCTCGAGAACGATCTGTCGCACGGCATGGATGTGCTCGAGTCGCTGCTCAGCAGCCGCTCGTCCAGCTCCAGCTCGCGCCAGTCGGTGCTCTTCCGCCCCATCTCCTCGGTCGACGGTGTGCTCAAGAGCGTGGGCACTGACACGGCCTCGGGTCGCAGTTTTGCGCGCGCCAGCGTCGTGCTGCCGGTCTCGTCCGAGTTCGCGGCCGATCTGCTCACAGACCATGCCAAGCGTGCCGATTGGGATCTCCACTTCCCGCACTCGGTGCACATTGCGTCCTTTGACGACGCGACCGATCTCGTGCATCTCTCGGGCGGCTTCCGGCAGCTGCAGTCCACCAAGCCCTTCGCGCCATCGCACGTGGCAGCGGCTGCGTGCTCGCTTGGTGCGGGGCTGCTGTCCGGCTCGTGGGAGACCATGGTGGCCAACATGCTGTACGCTGGCGTGGCCGGCGGCATGGTCAACAGCGTGGACCTTGGCACGCTGTGCGCCCCGCGCGATCTGCTGGTGCTGCGCCACGTGCGCGAGTCCTCGATCCTGGACAAGCGCCACGGCTCGAGCACGAACCTGCTAGTGAACGCCGAGGGCGAGGAGTGCGGCCAGTCGCTCGTGATGATCCTGGAGAAGTCGGTCGTGAATGAGCTCAAGCCCACGACTTCTGGCGTCGTGCGCGCGCATATCGGCCTCAGCGGCTGGCTGCTCGAGCCTGTGGACGCCACGCGCACTCTGGCGACGTATGTGACCGATCTGGACATGAAAGGCTGGGTCTCAGCTGCTACGCGCCAGCAGTTCCTGCTCGAGCGGCTGGACTGCGTGGCCGTGCTGCGCGAGTACGTGACCCAGTCTCATCTGTGCGGCGCGCTGCAGGCGATGGACTTTGACGCCCAGGACAGCGGCGACGAGCACGATCTGACCAGCAGCCAGAGCGACGACGACGACTACACCAGCGAGCCCGTGGAGGCCGGCGCCGTCGAGGGCGTGCTGCAGGGCACGATCCCGCACTTCCACCCCAAGTCGTACATGCGTGGCATGATGCGATTGCAGACCGGCGGGCTCAAGCTCACGGACAAGGAGATCGCCAAGAAGCAGGGCGGTGTACTCAAGGAAGTGATCAAGTCGGCCGGCGCCAAGATCCTCGAGGGCAAGGGCACCGTGAGTCTATCGCTGCCTGTGCGCATCTTTGAGCCGCGCACGAACCTCGAACGCGCTGTGGATCTGTTCCTGTACGGCCCCACGCTGCTCAACATGGCTGCGGACCAGTCGGACCCGCTCGAGCGGTTCAAGTTCGTCATGGCTTTCGCTGTGGCCGGGCTGCATTTGAGCGTGGGCCAGCTCAAGCCGTTCAATCCGATCCTGGGCGAGACGTTCCAGGCCAAGCTGAGCGACGACACGGAGGTGTTCTGCGAGCACACGAGCCACCACCCGCCCATCAGCAACTTCCAACTTGTGGGCAAGAAGTACTCGATCGCGGGCTTTGTGCTGTGGCACGGCTCGTTCAGCATGAAGTCCAACGCTGTGTTCCAGACCAACAAGGGCCCGATCCGTGTGAGCTTTGCAGACGGCACGACCGTGTCGTACAACCTGCCGTTTCTCCAGTACGGCGGTTTTCTCTGGGGCGACCGCACTGTCGAGGTGCTCGGCAGCATGGTGTTTGAGGACCCGAAGAACCAGTTGCAGTGCGAGCTCAAGTTCAATCCGGACGAGAAGAAGGGCATGGGCGGCATGTTCTCGTCCTCCAAGACGCCCACGGACTGCGTGCGCGGCGTGATCGTCAACACGCGCAATGGCAGCGAGGTGTGCGAGGCCACGGGCTCGTGGCTCGACGGTCTGCGCTTCGCCGACAAGCCCTACTGGACCATGAACCGCGACCGCAGCGGCCATCTCGTGGCGCTGCCCGAGAGCGCCGTGCTGCTCGAGTCAGACTCGCGCAACCGCGAGGACCTCAAGTGGCTCGCGGCCGGCGACCTGGATGAGGCCCAGGACTGGAAGGTCAAGCTTGAGGTGCTCCAGCGAGCGGACCGCAAGATCCGCAACGACGGCCGGCGACCGAACCATTGGGCCATGAAGGAAGGCGCCAGCAGCCATTAACGAGACGCCCCAATGTCCAGTAGAGTGCATGCGCCTTCTTCCGTGTTCGTCACGTGTGTGTCAACCCCCAAAGAGGCTTCAAAAGGCGACAGAGATCGTCGTGGAAATGGATGCGGATGGTGAAACAATACAATATATTACTACGTTCTCTCTCTCTCTCTCTCTGGCTCCAGACGCCGCCAGTGGATTCCCATGGTCGTGGAAAATAGGATAATGCTATTTAGGAAATACACGCTTTCAAAACTGGCAGCAGCGGACACTCTGGAGCATTCGCTTAGGGCTTCAAGCCCTCGTCGTCACTTAGATCTTGGCCGTGCTGGCTGCCGGGTACGCCTCTGCAGGGTAGGCTTGTTGTGGCTGGGCGTATGCCTGCTGCGGGTATCCCTGCTGCGGGTATCCCTGCGGGGGCGGAGCGTAGCCCTGAGGCGGCGGTTGGTAGTAGCCCGGAGGGGGCGGGCCCTGGTGGTAACCCGGAGGAGGCGGGCCCTGGTGGTAACCCTGCTGCACGACCACAGGCTGCACGTACACAGGCTGCGGGCCGTGGCCGTGGTGCGGGGAGCTGTAGCCGCGGCCGCGACGGCGATCATCGTCATCAGCCGCTGACGCTGCGCAGCAGGCGCCACAGAGGGCGCCGCACATGCAGCACTCGAGCATATCGCACTCGTCTTCCATGGTGCTTCTCTTGGTCTTGGGGAACTTGCAAAGTGAGGAATTGCGGTCCTCGGGACCTGGACTTGTCCTAGCCCTGATTTCTCCCTCTTCTGATGATTGCTACCTCGGTATTTTGGCCAATCACAGGTCGTGAGAAGACGTCTTTGTGTTCTGAAGAAAAGGCATTGATTGGCTGAAAAAGCATGCGTGTGACTGTGGACCCTAACCAGCGATAGAAAATCCAGTTGTGCCCGAATTCTGGATGGTGCAATATCGGAACTTATTTGTTTTAAAAGGGTTGGCAGATGGCAATTGTGTTAAGGGGAATGCATGTGACCTATGTATTTGTTTGAAAAGGTTATAAAGTATGAGGAATGTGTAGAATCTACCAGAAAACATTCGGAAAAGCCAGAGAAACATCCTACAAATCGGCCATAACGGCATATGTACCACAAAAATTGGTACACACATGAATTAATCGAACAGTTACACACAGCTGGCTTTCAACCCGTACAGTAATTTCTCAGATTCTGAGTCCACGCATTCTCAGAACTGCTGCATTCTGAGAAGCCAACCCACTGACGGGGGACGAATGGCGCATAAAGAAAAGATCCAATGCCCGTCTCAGGCCAATCAAGGAATCCAGAGGAGCATTTGCAGGCCAGATTGGGCGCCATCTCAGCTGCTTGAGGTGCAGAGAAGAGCGAGGACTGGTCCGCCCTCTTCCTCCACGTTGGACGCTGTCGTTCCGTCGTCCTAGGAACTCGTGATGAACATGGGCGCGACGCAGGCGTTCTCCCATCGTACGACCGTGAGGATGAGCTGGATCATCCAATGCATGGCAAAGTTGAGGAACCCGCCGCCCAGAGAACCGCCGAACACGATCTCGCAACCCGTGACGTCGCCGTTCGCGTCTCTTACGTTGTTCATGTGCGTCCTGTCGCCAGATCAGCCAGTCAGTCAGTCAATCGTCAGCATTTGCATCACGCATCAACTCACCAGTGGAAGATGTCGATCCACGCGTCGTTCTCCTCGAGCGTCTGCTGGATGCCTGGCGCCGGAATGGTGCGGAAGCAGATCATGTACCCAGTCGCAGTCTGCAGCCGGAAGAGCAGGTAGACTGTGTGGAACGACTTGTTCATGGCCGCGTAGTGCGTGTGGCGTCGCACGACACACACGTCCTTGTTGATGACCTGCAGCACTTCGAGATTGACCCGCACACTGGGCGGGAAGAGCGAGCGCATGGCTGTCTGGTCGTGGTACATCTGCCAGGACTCGTTCATGAGCCGCTCTGTGCTCTGACGCTCGAACGTCTTAGTGAACGAGAAATGCATGCACGACATGGCTTCGTCCAGTCGCCGCTTGTCAGACCAGCCGAAGTAGGACGCGCCTGACGTGATGAACTGTCCACCGACATCGAAGCTGCCGACGATCTCGTACGACTCGCGCATGAGAGCGAATCCCTGCTCCAGAGTCAGCGGCTCGAACGAGCCGTGCGCTGCTGCGTGCCACTGCATGGCCTCGTACGGATCGCCAAAGTCCGAGGCCAGACTGCGCATCGAGTCGCGGAACAACTGCTTCTCGTGCAACATGACCTGCAGCTTCTTCTGCTGCTCTCGCAGTGCATTGGCCTCTGTCGTGAGATTCAGATACTTTGTCCGCAGCGCTTGCACTTCGGACGGACTCATGATCACGCCGCGCTGGCCCGATTCGCTCTCCAACAGCTGCAGATACGTCCTCTCGAGCTGCTGCAGCTCATTGCGCATGAGACGAACGGAACACTGGACCACCATCCCAATTAACCCATCGAACGCTCGAATCAGAATCACTTAATCCTCAATCAACAGAGCCACTCTGAGAACGCACCTGTCGCCGCTGGCGCGACTTCTTCTCGATCTCTGACCGCCGCGCGCGTCGGTCCGCTTCGCTGGTGGCCACGGCTTTATCCGCCGGCGCGATCGCATCTGCTCGCTGACTCAGACAGCGGACACCCGGCGCTGAGTGAGGCGGACTGGCACCGCGTTCGTGTGGTCCTGTCAGTTGCGCCATCCAAGTGCTACTGGCACTTATATATCGTAACAAAACTACCGGCGAGTCACAAAATTGTACGGTACCCAACCACAAAGCAGGTTGCGCGCGCGTGCCCTAATACGGGATGCAGTAATCACGTCTGTCGTAATCAAACCATTCGAACAGTGATTGCCTCAAAGATAACATATCACTTACTTGCTAGAATACCGGTATGGCATACCACATTGCAATGGTAATGTTGCAGGAAGAGAACATGTTGCAGGAAGCAAGACTCTCCAGATCCAGTGAGTTTCCCTAATCTAGGGCCAGGGAGTTCCTATTCTACCAGGTACCTGATGCCTCGGCCGATCAAGCCTGGAGCGGTCAAGCGCCGTGCGCATCCATGGCGCAGCGAGTATCCGCGGGACTTTGGCGTACGCGTGATCGAGACCGATGCTGAGACAGGCGAGGTGCTGGTGGCTGAGTGCTGCTTCTGCGCTGTGTTCGGCCGCGAGGAGAAGGTCGTGCGAGCTGAGCATCCGTCCACACAGCAGCAGCAAAGCGACGACGCCCAAGCGGATGCGCCGCCCAAGAAGACGCGCGCTCGTACGCGTAATGTAGCAACGTGGAAACAGCCGTTCCGGTCCGATAACATGCGCTCGCACCACATGGAGCAGCACCCGCGCAAATGGGCTGAGTACTGCGCACTGCTGGCGCAGGTCAAGAAGGAGCAGACGCTGCACGGCCTCGCGGTTGCGGCTGAGTCCGCCATCTTCTTGCAACTCAAGGAATTCTTCGGTGGCGATGACCCAGCTAACACTCGTGCAGGCGGCGCCGACGCAGCGACCAAGACTGAGGCCTCGGCGAATGCGGTCTCTTCGTCTTCTGCCGCGCGGCTCAAGCGTGAGCGATCGGCCTTGGACGCCGCTGTCATGCACCGCAGAACAGTGCGGAGATCTATCGGCAACGGCAGCAGCGTCGCGGGAGGAGCTCCACTGGCGCTGGAATTCGCAGAACGGCCTACGCGCACTATCGTAGACGCTATCGTCTCGCGGTTGGCCTACGTCTTCCCAGACGCCTCCGAGAAGTCCAGCGATGACACCGCGGACGCTACAGGAGGCGCCTCGCTCCAGCCGACGGCCAAGTCGACTCCACCAGTGCAAGACGAAGACGCGATGGCTGCAGTGATGCGTCTGATCGCAACGGTTGACTCGCTCTCCAACTCGCGCGCGGAGCAGAAGCAGTTTGCATTGGTGCAGGATCTGCTGCGCACCGACCTGACGCTGCCGCAGGTCGCGCTGACGGTCGAGATCGCAAGATCTTACTGTGAGGACCAGGATCAGCAGCCGCCTGCGACTCTGGCGCAAGTGAGTGACTATGCACGGCTGGCGATCGCTGTGGATCTGCAGCGCATTGCCAACATGATGCATCAGTCGTGGGCCTACGGACTCGAGCTCCACGTGGCTGGTGCCGGAGACAACGCGCTCGTGGACCTGTGTCTGCGTCTGCCTGTAGCCTACGGCAGCGTCGAGCTTGATTCGGTGCATCTGTTGCGGTTGCCCATGCACCAAGAATCGTTGCCTGCGCTACTGGAGATCGTAATGCACGCCTTGGACCCAAAGTGGAAGAGCAAGGTGCTGGGAGGAGCTGCATACGGACCTGTTGGATCCCTGGAAGTACCTGGAAAGGTGCTGAAGAAGGTCCCAGAAAGCGCTGGAGTCACGCCGTTCTATCGTGTGTGGCGACCAGAGCTGCACATGGAGACCAGTCTGTTGTATGCACTGGGCGAACTCGCTGGAAACGACTTCATGATAGTCTTGCGCGCTGTGTGGCATTTCTTGCGGGATTCCCTGCCGCCCACTTGGACTCAGGCTCACGACCAATATCCGCGCTTCTTTGAAAGCGATCCTGCGTCATTGCTGCAGCTGCTTCGGTGGCTTGTGGCCCGACGTGAAGCGATCACAGCGCAATACGATGCTGCTAGTTCAGCTGGAGACCAATGCGCCGACTGCACAAAGCATCACCGCCCAACGTCTGGCTTTTGGCTGATCGCACTTGTGCTTGTTGATCTGCTCACGACCGCGATTGCGACAGCTCAAAAGCTGCAACAGGAGACGCCTCGGTCTCTTGTGGACGCGCAGCAGATCATACATGACTGTGTGAAGCAGCTCGCTGAGAGATTCGCGATCGCAGTCGTTGATTCGAATGCGGAAATCGCGCAGACAGCGAAGCCTAACTCAACCTTCAAGCTGTCGGACTCAGCGACAACTCTCGGCGGCTTCCAGTGGGAGCGCGGCCAGGTCGTGGCTTTTCTTCGATCACTGAATATATCAACTCGTCGCATGTACTCGGAGCTGAGCGTGGAGAAGCAAGCGACGGTGCAGGATGTGATCGCTCGCTTGATGTTGCGCTTCCTCGTCTCCGTTACGACAGAGGACTCGGCCCAAGACACCACCAACCATCTTCAAACTCAGCTTCCACCTACGCTTCCTTTGGAGTTTGCTGCTCTCGATCGTACGGCTGCCGTGGACCTGATTGAGCAGCACAGCGCGCGATTAGAGTCGATATACGACGTTGCTTTCATGGACAGTATCACAAACAATATCCAGGAACTTCGAGCACTCGTGGCGAACGACCCGTCAGTCCTCTCCACGCTTGAAGCCGCGCAAGCCAAGTCGTTCGCAGCTGCCTGGCGGCCTGTCGAGAGTTTCCACTCGTTGCGCATTTTCGCAGCGGGCTTAGCTACTGTGCTTCCGAGATCCAGTAACAAGCATCTGCTTGGGGAGCACGAATCCCAGATCCCTCGTGTTGGCGATTTGGAACAGGAAGCTCATCTGCATGCTCGACAGATGAACCGAGTGCGTGAAGTTCACACCACGTTCACGCTTGCGAACACACCTGATAACGTTGTGCTGGTCTGAGCTTATCTGTGTGGACAAAGGAGAGATCGTAATGAGTACGGTCAGCACAAATGCACAAAGTGTATGATTTCTTTTTTTCATTTTTCAACCACTGTGTCTGATTTGAAGCACTTACAGTTCAACGCCTCCATCCCAATCTAGTAAATCCATGCGCTGGAAGGTCAAACGCATCGGAGTCTGAGTGCTGAGGTGAGCAAACAACTTGGTCAACGCTGAACCGGACAGATCTTCGCCGTGAATAAGTTCCGAGACCTGCTTGTCGCCAATTTGCACGAGCACATCACCCACACGCACAGTGCGGAACGATTTGCAGGTGCTACGATCGGTATTTAAAAGCATGCGCAGATACATCCGATCGGCTTGTTGCTCGTTGTTCGCGTCGTGATAGCGTTCGTGTTCTTCTGCGTATACTGGCTGCACAGAAAATCCAAACTCGCCGCTCTTCCACTCGACCTCGTAAAAGCTGAGCTGATTCAGGACGAAGCTAGTGGACCCATTCGACAGACCCGAAAGAGCACTCAGCGACGGCGGCATTTGGTGTTTCAAATCCAACGGTCCGCGACTCCGCGCGCGTCGAGCGGAGAGAGCTGTTGGAACGGTCAAAGCGGCGCTTCCGGCTGTCTTTGGGGCTGCTGGAATCGGTGAGCGCGGTCGGCTAACAGTTGGACGTCCCATTGTTGTGGCTGGAGCACGAGCGTATGCTGTCGGTAGCTGTGGATGTGAAGGCAGAACGCGGGCAGAAGCTGGTTTCACGGACAGTGGTGCAGTGGGAAGACGAGGCGGTGATCGCCCCAATCGTTGCGACATTGTCATCAAAGGGCGGCTGTAAGGAGGTCTCGCAGCGTTTGTTTGAATAGACGATTGCGGCGCAGGCTTTGTATTTGCGCGCACAGACACTGGTGACTGCAGCGCAGGCTCATCAGTAACTTCATCGGCTTCTTCTGCGACTTCGTGATGAGTCTCTAGAGGCTCGAAAGACGCAGCCTCGAAGTTGTTGTCGTCGTCTTCAGAGTCTTGATTGAGTTCATCATCGGAGAATCCGAATTCTTCGTGTCGTTCTTCTACTTGCGGCTCCTCTTTGTCTATAGTTTTGGGCTGATCTCCTTCTTCATCTGTTTGCGAATCGTTCTCGCCTTCTGAAGATGTCACGTCGACGACCGGGAACTCTTCTGAAGATGGCTGCGTCTGTACTTCGAGCTCTTTGTGCGCAGGAACTGGAGCTGGAGACGCCGGCTGTTCATGTGTTACTGAAGGAAGTTGAGCTGAAGATGCTTCCGTAGAAGGCAAAGTAGTTGGCTTCTGAGGTCCAAGGGGCGGAGAATCACTTAGTGCCCACATGTTGATAGCTGACGTCGGCGGCATTTGCGATTTCTTCGGTTCGAGCACTTTCTTTGGCTCAAGCGGCCTCTTCGGCTCAACCGATGGTGCTACCACAGTGTTAAAGGCTGAGACCTTGATCTCCGATCTTGGTGGAGGCTCCACCAACGAGTTGCGTCGTGGACGGCGTTCGCGCATGGTCGGCGACGGTAAAACAGGTGCTGCAGGTGGCAGGTTGGCGCCACCTCTGCTTGATACTGGAGGTTCGTGTAGGGAGTTGCTGCGTGGACGACGCTGACCGAGAAGCGCGAGATCAGCATTGAGAACAGGTGGCAGGTGGGAATCATCATACGCCATGATGTTGATTCCGGATCGTACATGCTCATCCAGAGAGCGGCGGTGGCGGCCTTCGCGAGGCGACGTGACCATCGGGACGTCGTCAATGAGCAGCATGGCCGACGTGTCAATCTCTGACCTTGGCGGCACCTTGTTCTTGCGCGTATCCGTTGGCCGGTGGTTGCTGGGCTCATTGCGATGCGTTCTGCCCAAGCGTTGCTGGTCCTCATGTCGGCGTCGGTCTTTCTCTGGAGCGTGCTCACGCTCTGGTTCGTGTCTTCTGTGTCCGTTGACTGCTGCTGCTTTCGCCAATTCGTCTTCCAAGCCCTGGAAACGGACTCGTGAACTGGGTGGAGCTGCTGCCACACGAGAGCTCGAGGGGGCGTCGGCAGTTGTCCGATGTTGCTGCTGTGGTGCCGAAGATTGAGAAGTGCGTTGCGACTGTTGTGGCTGCTGCTGCTGCTGATCGACACGACGAGAAGTCGCGGTCGCCGGATGCTCATGGTGACCAGTGTGACGCGTTGCAGCCGTTGATGGCGGAGGGCGCTTCTGGCTCGAGTACATAATAAACGGTGACGCCATCGACGACGGAGGCCGAGCATACTGGTCCTCGTAGCTGTTTGCACGCACACCTTCGTGTCTGGAAACGTACGTTTCATACGGATGACGAGACGACGGTGGTGGGTACTCCTCATTGCGACGGATTGAGGTGCCAGGCGGCTCCATTCGTCGGGATGCAACGCCACGATCGGCATCACCTTCTCGTGGCTGGTGGTGGTGGCGATGCGATCGCTGCGAGGCCTGCATCTGCATCTGCTGCTCACGCGACATGGTTCGGTATGCGGACGAAGCTGGGGGGTCTCGGCTTTCGTGTCTTCTGTACGTACTCGGTGCGTGTCTTGAGACCGTGGCTGGCATATCCTCCAGCCGGACTGATCGGACCGCAGGCTGTGGCTGTGTGCTCTGCGGCGGCAGCGGATACCTCATGCTACGAGGGATACTGGCGCTCTGTACTGCGTGTTCGCGCTCCAGTCGACGATGGGTGCGCTCCAGCTTGGCCTGGATCCGTAGCATCATCGCGCGCTCGGCCGACAGATCACTACTGCTGCTGGTGGTGCTGGATGTGGGCCGTGTGCTGCGGGAGCTGGCCGTGGTCGTGGCGCTGGGGCCGCCACCATGGCGCGTCGAGTGCTGCGACGTCGAGTACATGCTTGCGGCCTCTTTCTCTGAATAACTCTGCGGCCGAATGACTCGAAACCCAGGAGGAAACCCTAGAGTGCGCGGTTTCTCTTTGCGGCCATGGTGCCTTGCGGCAGAGACGACCGTTCACGCCTGACCCTACCTCAACCGCCCGCGGATGCGCGCACTCTAGGGTTTCAACTCACTTGAAGTTTGTATCCAGCGAACGCCACTGACCGTCACTCTGGATGGCATCTGTGGGTTACTCGCTTGCCATGGCGGCGGACGCCGCAGGGTTCCCCGTTCTCTCGACGGAAGCTTGAAGACAAGGCAGCTTGGCGGATGAGCATTAGCCTTCATTAACTAATAGCCTGACGTACACGATCTTCCTCGCTCTGAATCCCTTATGTTACATGTGAGAAAACCCACCTGCATCATTTTATATCCGGACGCCACAGAGATTCGAGTGGAGCCATGAGGAAGGAAATCCATCAAGCGGATATATGTGGATAATTCGGTTGGAGGTTACTAATGCTCATGTCTCCATTCAAAGGGGATTTACAGTAGCGCAGCAATCAATCAAAGTGCGATCGCCGTAAGTCGAGCGGCCACACACTTGTAACACGAGAAACCGTAAAGCCCCGCAACTGCCACCAACTGCCACCACAGCCATGTTTGAAATTTCTATCATGAGGCAAGAGGAATGTGCTTGCCATAATGGATGCTAATGGCACATTGTTCATTGTTCACTGTCTCAGAGATCTACATTGGATCAAAATTGATGGTATCTAGAGCGCGCATGACAACACCTTGTTGGCATGCGCCAAAGCCAGCTGCTGCCACTTGGGCTCGTGGGCCACGATCCGATCCAGCGTCCTGCAGAGCACAGTCACTACGTTCTGCACGTGCCACTCGTGCACTTCCAGTCCGCCGATGGCCAGACGCAGGATGTGCACGCTGTCGACCACTGAGTGGATCAGAAACACCTCACCAGAGTCGTTCACCTCCCGAAGCAGCTGCTCGTTGAGCTCACGGCCACCGAACGACACATAGAAGCACACGAGCGCCATGCGCACAGGAGTGAAGATGGTAAAACGGCCATCAGCCAGCAGCCGCGCCTCGGCGTCCTTGGCGTGTGAGATCGATCGGCGGATGTGCTGGTGCATGCCCTCAGCACCAAAGCGACGCAATGTGAACCAGAGCTTGAGCGCACGGAAGCGGCGGCCGAGCGGCACCTGCCAGTCCTTGTACTGGATGGCCTTCATGAAATCGTTCTTGAGGTACTCGGGGTCCAGTGCCAGTGCCTTGATAAGCGGGCGACGATCTTTAACCCAGAGCAGACTGCAGTCGAAGTTGATCATGAGCCCCTTGTGCGGGTTCACGCAGACAGAGTCGCAGTCCTCAACGCCATCCAGCCAGAACTGGTACTCAGGGCAGACGCATGCAGCCGCTCCGTAGGCGCCGTCAATGTGCACCCAAACCGGCACTGGTTG
>JAADVW010000508.1:0-25105 GCA_023335875.1 Elongisporangium prolatum | reverse complement strand
GTAGATGCCGCCTTCTGGGTTGAAGCCCTTGCCAGTGATGTCATACTCCTTGAAGTCTCCCCACATCTTCACAGCAGTCATCTTGCCTTCCGTCAAAGTGCCAGTCTTGTCCGTGCAGATCACTGAAGCAGCACCAAGAGTCTCCACCGAAGTCAACTTGCGGACTAACACATGTTTCTTGACCATATCGGCGGTTCCGCTTGACAAGCAGATCGTGACGACCATGGGCAGACCTTCAGGTACAGCACTCACAGCCAGAGATACAGAAACCATGATCATGTTGAGCCACACTGGTCGGTCTGGGTTCTTCGGATCCTTGCTTCCACGTAGCATGCCGACAACAAAGACCAGTACGCACACGCTCAATGCAATCGCTCCCATTAGAAATCCCAGCTTTTTCAGAGTCAGCTGCAATGACGTCTGCTTGGGTCGGTGCTTCGCCAAACACCGCGATAGCGGGTTCTTTGACGTTGAGTCGTCGTTTTCGAACTTGGATTTTAAAAGTAGTGCGATTGATCCGACTCGTGTGCTCATCCCCGTCTCGACAACAATGCCTCGAGCGTTTCCAGCCGTGACAGAAGTCGAAGAGAACACCATGTTCGCGGGAGTCAGAGACTTCCATGGGCCTCCAAGTGGTGCATTGTATTTCTTGACCACATCTTCAGATTCACCAGTCAACAGCATTTCATTGACTTTGAAATCAACACTCTCAACCAGACGGATATCTGCTGGCACCACATCTCCAGTGACAAGAAGAACAATATCACCCGGGACAAGTTCCTTGCTATCCACGACTTGACGCACACCGTCGCGAATGGCAACGGACTGGGGGCTTGACAGATTCGCGAGTGCCTCGAGAGCATTGCCAGCGTTGTTTTCTTGAATTGTTGCGACTGTTGCGTTCAGAATCAGAATGAACAGAATCGCAATACCTTCAGCATAGCCATGCAGACTGAGAGACGCGACTACCGCAAAGAGCAGCATCCCCACGATCAGATTATAGAACTGAAGAAGGAAGATCACCATGAGCGGCGTGCGGGGCTCTTCTTCCAGCTTGTTCAATCCATACTCGACCACGCGCCGCTCGCGTTTGCTTGAAGTGAGACCGTTCGAAAGATCAGAGCCCAGCTCTCTCGCGATGACTTCAGAGGGTGCAGCATGCCACAACTTCTGGTCGGCAGCCTCCAGTGTGGAAAACGAGTGCTTGGTCTCTCGTGGGTGCTCTGTGAGCAGTCGTTCAGCGTCGCTTAGGAATCGCGCGCGGTGGTCATCTGCAGGCATTTGATTCTGCCGCTGACGGCCAATATCTCTGGCCGTACTGGCCAAATAGCTCTCGTCTGAGTCGACTGTGAGCAGGTTCATGTCCATGTACTCCGTGGACAGACGTGGCGAGAACATGCCGTCGCGAGAGCCGCGTTTGGTCTTCATGGGTCGTTGGTTGATGGATCCGTGGCGCTTGAGTGATTGGGGAAAGCCCGAATAGCTGCTCGGGAAGGAGGCGTCTTGAAAGGAAAGACGCCAATTCGGAAATGCCTCTTGGTCTGGATCGATCTCGTGACTTGTCTGGCGAGACCGGACCATCATTCTCGCTTGAAGGGAAACCAGATCGCAACTGCAAGCTATATGGGGTTGCGTGTTCCATATGGGTGGAAAGTACTCTCAATGGAGGCGCGTGTCGCAGATTTTGGCCCCTAGTCGGCCTTGCGCTGCACAGTAATCATCATGGAGCGTCTGTTTCCACTTGTTAGAGTGACCTTTGACAGGAAAATCGAACAATGCACCAAACGTTTGTAACAAATGGATCCATTTCGGTAGCGTCTACTTTGTATAGAGTTCAGTATGGCGCACTAAATTTTAAAAAAGATGCGAAAAGTGCACATCGCTTTTGATGGATCTGCTCGCAATGTCGTGCGCGTGCGTGCTCTTGTGGCAAGTAGAGATGTATTCGATGGAAAAGGCACGCATGCGAAAATGAGAAAGGAGTTCACTTCGGTAGAGAGCGTAAGGAATGGACCTCCTCCTATCTCCCAGCTACTCCACTAAGCAATTTCCACTTGGTTGCAACATATTCTACTTGAAGGTTCGTCTTAGAATATCTACTAGTTAAACGTCTCGCATGGATACTGTTCACCCGTCACATTTATTAACGAATTTAGAGATTGAAATGGGAACAGGATGCCAGCAAACAGTTTGCGACACCCAGTACCGTAGGATACTGTAAGTGGAAAGGAGATGCGCTCCCAAGTGGGTACACAAAGTTCAATATAAAACTTCCCAGCTGGGGAACATAAACCGCCGCAATTTAATCTCTGCGGCTGACAAGGATGGGGATTGAAGGCACGTGCGAGACGTGACGCCAATCCGACTTGATCATGACCGCAGCGTCATCACCTTTCCACTGGACGCATGAGAACAAGAAACATTTTTTAAGTTAAGAAGCGATAGGCAAATGCACGAAGCGGCGGCGCACGACAGGGTTGCATAAACAGGGAAGCTATCTCGCTCTCCGCCAAGAGATCCTTCCTCCCGTCATAAGCAAGCTGGTTTGTGTAATCAACGGCGCTTCAGCAGCTCAAAGACCAACTCGACATTGGTGCGCCCCATTTCCTCAAAGCTGTTAGTCTTAGTCACGGCGTCGAAGTTGTTGAGCATGAACGCGATGCACTGATCGCGAAGCACAGTGGCATTGTGCAGGTCTGCAGCGTGTAGAATACTGGCGGCGTTCTCAATGCACAAAGAACCGAGCATTCGGCTTTCGCATATACGCTTTAATCGATCGACGCCATACTGCGTTAGACACAATGCACAAAAAAGCAGTGGTGAAAACACTACCTTCGGACGCGAGACATGACAAAGACACCTACGCGATCAGCTGCGACGAAAAGCTCCATAGCCACATCCACCGACACGTCGATGAAGTCGCTGTACAAGTACTCGAGAAAAGAGAGGAAGATTGGGCGGCGAACATCCGTAATCTCGATCTCGCGCGCACGGCTCTCGAGCATCTAGAATATGTTGGTACAACTCGTGAACCCACTCATCATTTGAGGCCTCATGCATTCAGGAGCTAACTTGAAATTACCTCTCCAGTAAGCATTGCCTTGAAGTAGCTGCATCGCATGCACAAAATCTTGTGCCCATAAACGGGGATACCTTCCACTGCAACAAGTAATGGAAAAACATGAGCGTGTTCATCCGCAAGACCGAACAACGTGCAAAGTCTTACCGATAAAGGTGATATCGCTCATAACTTCCGTGTTCACGAGTGAGCGCAAATCAGCAATCAGCGTGCTTTCAGGAATTTCCATTTCAAATTCATCGTCGCCGAAGCGGAATTGCTTGAAATCATTGAGCCGGCTACTGCCGTCGTAACCGCCAAAGATTATTAAGCTGGAATCGTACACGCTTCCCACATGGCAAAAGCGTTGGCCAGGCGGTGGGCCATTGAACTGCATTGGCTGCCACACATTGGTGTCTGCGACTCGCATAATACGAACCACATGAGCCAAATGAATACAAGCATTTTCCTTCAAAATGAGTTCTTTCAACGTACCAAGATTCAACTCATAGAAGTCATTCATGGCGCTACCAGTGCTGCCTCCAAAGATGTACATGGAGTTGGAGTGGATCACGGCAACGTGACTGTCGCGGGGAATGGGTGCAGGACCTTCCACCACTAAGGAAGACCAAGAACGGAGAGCTACAAGCAGCAATCACATACGCACGAAGGAAAATTACAAATCAGGTACCACAGTCTTTTTATAAGCATAAAACGCACCAAAGTTGAACACGTGCACGTCGTTTAGGTGGCGGGATCCATCATGACCACCGAATAGAACGCAGCTGTTCTTGTGCACGACCAAGGAGGATCGATATCTGTGATTGCATGTGGGTGGATAAAAGTGGATGATCACACTTGTCGCAGCAAGAGAATCAAAATTTGGAATGCGCACCTTGGACGTGGAACTCGGCCGCTTGCGCCAACAAGTGTCCAAGTGCTCGTCTCTACATCGACGGAGTGTCGGCATGTCGCTCTTTTCACCTACCGAAACAATCTGGACTGGGACGTACCAAAGTTGAATTCGTGGAAGTCATTGCGGTAGCTTCCATCGTACCCACCAAAGCAATACATTGACTTGTCTGGCCAACATTGCAAGTAATAGCGTGTGTAAGCTACGCACGCTAACCTGGTGAAGGGCGGCAAAGAAGAGTCGTACCATAAACCACTGCAGCATGGCTATGACGCGGTGTCGGCGGCATGCCCGACACAACGTTCACCGTGCTCCACTTCTGAGTCACTGCATTCAAAGAGATTGTCAGTAGGTAGTCCGCTAAAGCAACTGTCTCTAACCGCTACACACAGAAATTGTATTCCGTAAAGTCGTTCACGCGCGAGCTGCCGTCAAAGCCAGCGAAGACGTAGAAGGAATCTTTGTACACTACAGCGACATGCCGGTCTCGCGGGCTTGGCGCCGCGCCAATGGCAAGCACAACAGACCAGAGCTTGCGGTTAAAATTGAACTCGTAGAAGTCGTTCACGCGGTTGGATCCGTCGTAGCCTGAATGAGATAGCAACACACCGTGAGAAGATTCACGCGCGAGAGATTCTTTCTATCCGATGGCTGACCTCCAAAGATGTACATCGAATCCTTGCGGGTGGCGCACACATGAAGCGATCGGTGGCATGGAGCCGCAGACGGGTTCTCACACGGGACGGTTACCCACGAACGCGCGGCGGAGCGCAAGGAACTCATGGCACCCGCTCGCTCTTCTGGCGGACGCAGGACGACGCGCAATCCTGGCTTACTTTTTTCTCTACAGAGCAGCTGTACCGGTAATTAGATCGCTTTGATCGGTATTATTGGGTTTTCGAAATCCAAGATTTGGAAATTCATAGTATGATTGGCTTCGCGTAAAACGATAGAAAGAAATCGAATTCAATAAAACAAACACTGACGTTGGTGGAAGTGCAATACAACGTTCATGAGCTATCTAAAATCAAACATTACAGCGCCCAGAAAGTAGAGGTTCATGAGCGCTGTTCATGTGTCTCCTACCTATTTTTGCCTTAGATTTTGTATGCCACTGATTGCGATAAGTATACTACCGGTATTTGTTTCATTGATGCCTACTGTAAAACCTCTTTTCAAGGGCGCGTAACCTCCCATCTTTCGTTATTTTTCAAAAGGCCAGAAAAGGAGGGAAAAGTGGTGTAAAACCTCGCTTTCGAGGTGCTTCAGCTGGTAACTTGGCTTTGGGTGGGGTGTACCAGGTTTACCATTCGGGGATTCGAGATTTTCGACGAGCAGATACAAACTCCCAATGGTACGAATTTGCGCGAACGGCCGCAGGCAGCGCTGCCCAGATGCTCTCTCCGTGTCGAGCCGCTCGTGAGCGTTATCGGGCTAATTGGTGGTTGTTTTTGCGTAATGGTCTGTGTCTCCAGTCGGGCATTATTAGTGGAGGAAAAGGAGGCAAAGGTGGCAAGGGTGGCAAAGGCGTGACCTCGAAGAAGGCACCCCAGTCACGTTCGCAGCGTGCCGGTCTGCAGGTACGAGCATATTACCTACTTTTGCGAGCGGTTGACCGTGGAATAGTGGCGCATACCTATGAGAGACGATTGCGTTTGCTGACTGTCTGCGTGCGTACAGTTTCCTGTGGGGCGTATCCACCGCTTTTTGAAGAAACGTGTGGCCAATAACCAGCGCGTGGGTGCAACCGCCGCCGTGTACACGGCTGCTATCATGGAATACCTGACTGCCGAAGTGCTGGAACTGGCCGGCAACGCCTCGAAAGATCTCAAAGTGAAGCGTATCACGCCCCGGCATTTGCAACTCGCTATTCGCGGTGACGAAGAGTTAGATTCACTGATCAAGGCCACGATCGCTGGCGGTGGTGTGATTCCGTACATCCACAAGTCTCTGATCAACAAGCAGTCCAAGAAGAAGCCACCGCAGTAAACGCAACAATCAAAATATGTATGATGAGTGGCCTTTGCATAGCAGTCGCTCGTACCTTTGGCTTCTCTCTCTCTGTCGCCTTCTTTGTCTGCCGCTTCCGCTCTTCTCTCTCTCCATGCTGCTTGCGCGCGGAATGTTGTCAGTGAAGCTGCGGGCACTGGTGCAACCTCAGGCTGCTCTTGGTGCTACCTTCGTGCAACCTCGCCAGCCGATCACTCCCTGATTTGCAGTCGCGCGGAAAGCAAAGATTGAAGGGCGACGTGGACGAAAGCGGACGAGCGCGGAGATGAGTGGGGATACGTCTCCCCCTGGCGGCAGTGCCGAGCTGCTGCCCGTGGGTGCGTTCCAGCGCTACCTCCAGACCACTTGCGTGCCGCTGCTGACCGAGGAACCAGCCTCAAGCGCCATTCCGGCGGCGTTCGCGACCGATCTTGCCGCGTCGGCGGCCATTGCGATCTTGGAGCAGTTTGTGGCCGATCCGGTCGTTCGTGTTCTGCAGGTGCATTGTCTCATGGTGAAGAGCGACGAACAGAACGGCGGGGATCTCGCTGCTGCCCAGGCAGCGTTCAAGATCCGCTTGAACCTGGGAATTGAGTACGTCCCTGGCACAAAAGTGGGGCATGACGTCGTCTGCTTCATTAAGCGGTCGAGCGCGCCATTGGCAGCAGACCAGCCGTTCAACAGTCAGCTGCAAGTTATGACGCTTGGTCTGGGCAAGAACGCGGCCGAAGTGCGTGAAGGGTCGGCCACTAGCAGCGGGGAAAACACAGAAGAGGAGGACGACGAGCGCGATAATCTCTTCTCAGTGGTGTACAATTATGTGCACCAGTCTTTTGGCCCGCTGGTGCACGAGTATTCTAAAGCGCACCAGCCTCAATATGAGCTAACGACAGCCAGCGAGGGCACTCGAGGTTCGTACATATCACTGGTCGAATGTCTGGGACGTTGCTTATGGCAATTCTCATCATTACGATAGGACTACCTGCGATTCGACGGAGAATGAAGGAGCTAGAACTCGCACTGCTGCAGTACCAGCAGAATATTGAGATCCCGGAAGTGAACTTGGTGTTTCATCCTGTGATCCAGCGCGCTGCAGATGCGGTGCGTACTTGATATCTTATGCGTGGTGCGTCGACTTTTATCTCATTTCGCGCGCTTTTCTCGTAGGTTCGTGAGCGTGGTGTAATGATTGATGTTGAAGCGTTGGGACTGGAAGAGAAAGTGGGTGATGTGGCGTTTTTAAATGAAATCCAAGCTGGCGTGAACAAGTGGATCAAGGAGATTCAGAAAGTGACGCGACTTGTCAGGTACGATTACGTCTCTCGGCATAGTAGCGAGCAATATGAAAATGCTCACATCCACTGATGTCTGTAGCGAGCCGTTGCCGGGCTCGGCCATGCAGGAAATTAATTTCTGGTGCGATTTGAGTCGCGCTCTAACCAGTGTACAGGCGAAGCTTAATTCCCCAGAGGTGGAGATCACTTTGACTATCTTGAAGCGTGCTAAGCGTCATTTGGCTACTATTGCGTTTGCGTCGGACCATGGACTAGGTCCAGCGATCCAGCGTGTAACAAGTGTGATGAGCCTCATGAAGGATTTCCCGATTAACTCGATTTTGTCAGCGACCGATATCAACCAGCTAAATCATGGCGTGACTTTGGTCTTCACGCACCTTAAGAAGATTCGTATTGCTGATGACTACAAGCTTGCTCGTCTGCTGCATTTGATTGAAGTCATGTCCAGTGATCTTGCACAGCAAGTCGTCAGTGTGCTGCGCGCGTACAATCTCATTCAGATGCCATTCGATCAGTTTGAGCAGCTTATTTCTTCGTGCAAAGAACTGTTCGCAAATTGGCATCGTCAGACAGCAACTGTGTACGATTTGACCAAGGAGCTGTCGAAACGCCGCGGCACTATGAATACTGACAAACCACCTTTACTCTCGGAGCTCCAAATGGAACATACAGGCGTTGAAGAGCGTCTTTTGGAGCTTTACGAATTTCGAGAGCAGCATGAAAAGCTTCGCCAAGTGATAGAGCGTGTCTCAGAGAGCTCAGCTGTAACTGGCGTAAATGATGTCCGTGGTGCAGACATCAACGTTGATGCATTAACAGAAATCAATGCTGCATACAACCAGTTGTCTTCAATGGATCCGCTGGATGTATCTGTGGAAGGAACGACCGCGTGGAAAAATCTCCGAAAATCGTACGACCTGTGCATTGATCGAGTGGAAGGGCGCATCATTACCAGTCTAACTAGTCGGTTAAGTGCCACATCCAATGCGGACGAAATGTTTCGCGTGTTTTCGAAGTACAACGCCCTGTTTTTCAGACCGCGAATTCGCAGCGCTGTACAACAATTCCAAATGCAGCTTATTGAAAACGTGAAAGAAGATGTCAGCAACTTGCAGGCTAAGTTTCGTGCTCATTACGCTTTTTCAGAAGCTTCCAGGACGAGCAAATTGCGCGATCTTCCTCCAATTGCAGGTGCTGTGATGTGGGCAAAACAAATTGAACGCAAACTGAATACTCTATTGTCTCGCGTTGAAAGCGTGCTTGGTGCTGGTTGGGAGCAACACGTCGAGGGCAAGGCACTGAAGGCGGCGGCTGAAGCGTTTATTGCGAAGCTAAACCCGCAGCTTATTTTTGATCAATGGGTTAACGAACTAGCTTCGATGCCCATCTTTGATATCAAGAACATTATTCTTAACATCGTGACAGAGGAAACGAAAGAAGGCGAGCAGAAAAGGCTCGTCGTTGCCTTTAATCAGCAGATCGTGACTTTATTCAAGGAAGTGAGAAATCTTGAATGGCTTGGCTACCGAGTGCCATTTACCTTAAAAATGATCGCCGAAGACGCCAAGTCGAAATACCCCTTTGCAATGTCACTAGATGCAAGTCTTAAAACTTACACGACTGCATGCCGTCGAATTCAACCAATTTTCGAGGCTTTGACAGCTGCTTACATCCGTGAAGTTCGTGCGGCTATTGGTAAGACGTTTTCAAAGGGAAACGAAATGCGTTGGCATGCTGATGGCCTTGGAGAATATGTTAGCGATCTCGCTATGAAGGTGGAAAGACTTCACGATAAAGTGGATGATTTATTGCAAAAGAATCATGATATTGAAGTGCTACTGGAGAGCTTGCGCGCAAGCCAGGATTTGCACCCATCCGAGTTTCGACCTATTTTGGCGAAAATGCAGGCTCACGTCGACGAACTGAGTTTGGCTGGCTACGCTAATTTAAATGTTTTTGTAAAGAACCTCAATCACCTTATCAGTGTTATTTTATCCAAGAAATTAGAGGTTACTCTTCAGAACTGGATTATGTGCTTCGAAGCTGAAACAGATGAGAAGAAGCTCCAAAATGCCCTCAATGCAGTTGGAATTTCCTCCACGACCCATCAAGTGTTGCTAAAGAATCAGGTTCTGTATCTTGAACCCTCGGTCGATGATGCTCGTCGTCAATGGATTGCTCAGCTTCAGAGCGTTATGAACTCAGTGTCAGATCTGCCAAAGATTCTCACATCGTCGTATGAAAATGTGTACGGCAAATCTACTGTTTCGCCATCTCGGAAAAGCGCAAGCACCAAACGCAAGGAAGCAGTATTTAAGGAAGTATGGGCGCAGATCCCTCAAGATTTGATTGTGAAAGCGTATGCTGCTGTGGATGATACGATCCGTGAAATGCAAAAGTACGCTGCGACTTGGCTGCAGTACCAGGCTCTATGGGATATGGATGCTCAAACAGCAATCGGCAGTGTTGGTGAGGATCTGCAAAAATGGCAGCAAATTTTAGTCGAGATCAAGAATGAGCGCAACAGTTTTGATGCCGTTTTTAATACGAAGCGGTTCGGCCCTATTGTCGTGAATTACCAACAAATTCAAGCTCAAGTGAACGTTAAGTATGACGCATGGCATAATGAATTCCTAGCCCATTTCGGCGATTTGTTGTGCAGCCAAATCACCAACTTTTACAACACGATTTCGCAAAAGCGTACCTTGCTGGAGCAGCACGCCTTGGAAGCCGCTACCGCTCAAGTTGTAGCTGCCATTACTTTAATTCAAGAAATGCGTGTAATGCGTTTTGATTGGCAAGAAGTAGTGAATTCTTTTTCTCAAGGAGAACGTTTGTTGAAGAAACAGCGTTTCAGGTTTCCTGCTGACTGGCCATCACTGGCAAACGTCGAAGGCGAATGGGAAGCTTTTATCCAGCTTCTTGAGCGCAAGAGCGCAGCCATGGAGAGTCAACTACCACAATTGCAGGCCAAGATTTTGGAAGAAAAAACAGGGCTGGACAGTAAAATCGTTAAAGCGGTGAACGATTGGGATGGAGCGAAGCCCTTACAAGGAAATAAATCTCCGAAGACTGCAACTGAGTTACTTATTGTGTACGAAACGCGGTTCAAGCAATTAGTCCACGAACAAGAAAAGATGGCAGGAGCGCTTGATGCGTTAAGTATATCAAGTGCATCTACACTTGAAGGCAATTCAGCGCTTTCACGTGCACTGGAAGAGCTGACGGGCCTGGATGAGGTCTGGAAGAGTGTATCGAAGGTGTGGGTTCAGGTTGAAGAGCTCCAGGAAACCCTTTGGTCAGCCGTTCAGCCTCGAAAAGTGCGCAAGCAGTTAGATGACGTGATCGAAGAAATGCGTCGATTTCCAGCGCGTATTCAGCAATACGAAGTGTTCGAGTTTTTTGTCTCATCCATTCAGTCAAAGAAATCAATGAATTCACTGCTATCGGAATTGAAGTCTGATGCAATTCGTGACCGACACTGGAAGCAAATTTTTCGACACTTGCGCATTTCGTTGCCTTTCACTGAGCTGACGCTTCGAAACTTTTGGGAATCACGTCTTTCGTCCAACGATAATGAACTTAAGCAGATTATTCGCACTGCTCAAGGTGAAATGGCTTTGGACGAGTTTCTGCGTCAAGTCTCTGACCACTGGTCAAACTACCAATTGGATTTAGTGAATTACCAGAACCGATGCCGCATTATTCGTGGTTGGGATGAAATGTTTGCGAAGCTGGAAGAACATCTGAACAGTTTAAGCAGCATGAAGCAATCACCTTACTACCGAGTATTTGCTGAACAAGCAACCAATTGGGAAGACAAGCTGACTAAAATCCGTACAATTCTCGATTTCTGGATCGATGTTCAACGCCGGTGGGTGTATCTTGAAGGAATTTTCTTTGGTTCTGCTGATATCAAGCAACAGCTTCCGAAAGAGTTTACACGCTTCCAAAGTATTGACAATGAATTCACGTCGACCATGAAGCGAGTGACAAATAAGCCACTGATTGTGGAGGTTATCAATATCCCTAATTTGTATCATTCTCTGGAGCGCCAACAAGAAATGATGGGTAATGTCCAACGAGCGCTTGGAGAATACCTTGAGCGCCAGCGAGCAGCTTTCCCTCGTTTTTACTTTGTCGGCGACGAAGATTTGCTCGAAATGATCGGTAACAGCAAAGAACCTGTTCAAATTCAGCGGCATTTGTCGAAGATGTTTGCTGGCCTCTCGTCATTGGAGATGGACGCGGCCAGCACGACTATTCTTGGAATGGTATCTCGTGAAGGTGAAGTCGTTCAGTTTAAACATCCTATCAAAACTCAAGAGGATACGCGAATTAATGTTTGGCTCGGAAAAGTAGAAGACCAAATGCGTCATACTCTCTCTCAACTACTCGAAGAAGCCGTTCGACAGTACCCAACTGATGACAACATTGATGCATACCTGAAATGGGTCTTTGATTTCCCTGCGCAGGTTATTATTCTCGCTACACAAGTGCAGTGGTCACGAGCAGTTGAAAATACGCTTAAAACTGGCGGTACAGAGCTCCCTCAAGTGATGGAATCGCTGGATGTGGTCCTTCGTATTCTAAGTGAGCGAGTGCTTTCTGATGTGAAAAATGACGTTCGGAAGAAATACGAACAGCTGATTACAGAGATCGTTCATCAGAAGAGCGTGACCAAGCGACTAATTCAAGAAAAAGTTGACAGTCTGGATGATTTCCGCTGGCTTTACCATATGCGCTACTATTTTAATACCACTGAGACGGATCCACTCAAGAAGCTGATTATCAAGGTCTCAAACGCCAGCTTCTCGTATGGTTTTGAGTACTTAGGAGTCGGTGAACGCCTTGTTCAGACACCTTTGACCGAAAGATGTTACCTTACGCTAACGCAAGCATTGGACTTTGGAATGGGTGGAAATCCGTTTGGTCCAGCAGGAACAGGCAAGACTGAATCCGTCAAAGCTCTTGGTTCACAACTTGGGCGCTTTGTGCTTGTTTTCAACTGTGATGAAAACTTCGACTTTCAGGCGATGGGCCGAATCTTCGTTGGCTTATGTCAAGTGGGAGCCTGGGGTTGTTTCGATGAGTTCAATCGTCTCGAGGAGCGTGTGCTATCGGCTGTCTCTCAGCAAATTCTTGCCATTCAGAGTGGCGTGTCCTCTCTGAAAAATAATTTGGCAATGTCGAACAGTAGTACTGAAACGACACACATCGAGCTGCTGGGAAAGAATGTGAAGCTACATCCCGATGTTGGTATTTTCGTTACTATGAATCCTGGATACGCAGGTCGATCAAATTTGCCTGATAATCTGAAGCAGCTATTCAGAAGTATAGCTATGGTTGCTCCTGATCGAGAATTGATTGCTCAAGTGATGCTCTTTTCTCAAGGAATCACCACCGCTGAACATATCTCTGCAAAGGTGGTGCTTCTCTTCAACTTATGCGAGGACCAGCTTTCCAAGCAACCTCACTATGATTTTGGTTTGCGTGCATTGAAGAGTGTGCTCGTTAGTGCTGGCCAACTCAAACGCAAGATTACGCTAGCTCTTGACAACTCCCAAGAAAACAATATCGAAGAGCTTGAGATTAAGGCTTTGATTGGTTCGATCAGTGATACCATTCTTCCGAAGCTGGTTGCACACGATGTGCCAGTGTTTGAAACGTTGTTGAAGGGCGTGTTCCCAGGAACAGACACCCATCGCATTCAAGAAGATGTGCTTCGCGCCCACGTGATTAAATTAGCGCAAGACAGACATTTGGTTGCGCATCACCGATGGGTTGAAAAGACGCTTCAGTTGTACCAAGTTATGCAACTCCGTCACGGTGTGATGCTCGTGGGGCCTTCAGGCAGCGGAAAATCTTGTTCTTGGCGTGTACTAATGGATGCATTGGAATTATTTGATGGAAAGAAGGGTGAGGCCCACGTAATCGATCCGAAGGCGTTATCAAAGGAGCACCTTTATGGTGTCCTGGATAACACAACGTTGGAATGGACAGACGGTGTCTTCACATACCTTCTTCGACAAGTTCTTAACAGTGTGCGCGGTGAAAGCGAAAAGCGTCATTGGATCATTTTCGATGGCGATGTGGACCCGGAATGGGCGGAAAATTTGAATTCAGTGCTAGATGATAACCGTCTGCTGACTCTACCGTCGGGAGAACGACTAGAAATTCCACCGAATGTCTGGATCATGATGGAGACAGAGACTCTACGCTATGCTACTTTGGCTACTGTGAGTCGTTGCGGTATGGTCTGGTACTCTAGTGATACAGTTCAAACTCACCACATTGTGGAGCATTACCTCCAAAAGATTCGTGATGATGTTTCAGTCGTATCGTCGTTTTCGCTCCAGCAAGGAGAAACTGAAACGATGCGTAAGAGCGCACAAACTTACGTAGCTATTGTGCGTGAATTCATTTCTCGAGGCGATGGAATGCCATCTCTGTTCGAAGCTTCTTTGGATGAAGCAATGAATCTCACTCATATTATGGATGTGACGAGTCTGCGTCTGCTGATGTCAATGTTCTCCCTTCTTGGAAGAGGTCTTTCGCGTATCAACGAGTACAACGAATCGCATTCCGATTTCCCAATGACAGATGACCAAATCACGGCATTTGCCCCCAAATGGCTTGTTTTTTCCCTTGTTTGGGGCTTCGGTGGATCGATGGATTCTGCTAACCGCCTTAAGTTGTGCGACTTCGTTGTGCAGTCACTTGAAAATCGTATGATGTTCCCTGTGTCGTCGTCTTCGTCAAGTCCCGATAATAACCTCCTCGAGTACGAGGTGAACATTGATGATAGTGAATGGCGTCAATGGATCCGATCGATTCCTCAGCTAGATATCGAGAGTCACCGCGTTCTATCTACGGATGTTGTCGTGACTACGGTCGATACAATGCGTCATGTTGAAGTTCTTCGTGGATGGCTCTCGCAGCACCGTCCTCTCATTCTTTGTGGTCCTCCTGGTAGTGGTAAGACGATGACACTTACGTCTACAATTAGCTCACTCCCTGAGTTTGAGTTTGCAAGCCTTAACTTTTCGTCGGGAACGTCTCCTGAATTAATTATGAAGACTTTTGCACAATACTGTGAGTACAAGCGAACGCCAAACGGAATGGTTCTGACGCCAAATTCTCCGGAAAAGTGGCTCGTCGTGTTTTGCGATGAAATCAATCTTCCCGAAGCCGATCGCTATGGAACCCAGCGTGTTATTACGTTCTTGCGTCAGCTCATTGAGCAAGGCGGATTTTGGCTTGGAGGCAAGAACACGTGGGTGAAGTTGCAGCGCATTCAGTTTGTGGGCGCTTGCAATCCCCCAACCGATCCCGGTCGTGTTCCACTGGCGCATCGTTTGTTGCGTCATGCTCCCGTGCTACTTGTGGATTTTCCGTCTTACCCGTCGTTGAAGCAAATTTACGGCACATTTAACCGTGCTCTGTTGAAATTAACTCCTTCACTGAAGTCGTATGTTCAACCTCTTACAGATGCGATGGTTGACGTGTACCACAAGAACCAAAAACGATTCACAGCCGAGATGCAACCACATTATATCTACAGCCCTCGAGAGCTATCTCGATGGATGCGAGCGTTGTACGAATCGATTGAGCCCCTGGAGTACGAAATTGAAATTGAAACGCTGGTAAAATTAGTCTTTCATGAAGCACTCCGACTGTTTATGGATCGCCTTGTGACCTCAGATGAGCAGAAGTGGTGTTTCCACACTGCGAAGGAAGTGTTGCGAATGCATTTCCCTCAAAGCGCGACTGCTCTTCAACCAGTCGAATATGGTGGACAAACACCAATCTTGTTCAGTACCTGGCTATCTAAGAATTACACGGAAGTTTCAACCCCCGAATTGCGCAAGCATATAGAAGCACGTCTCCGAGTCTTCTATGAGGAAGAATTGAACGTTCATTTAGTGGTTTTTGATTCAGTGATTGATCATGTACTTCGTATCGATCGTGTTCTTCGTCAACCTCTTGGTCATTTGCTATTGGTTGGTGAAAGTGGAGCTGGCAAAACGGTTCTTTCTCGCTTTGTTAGCTGGATGAACGGAATGTCTGTTTTCCAGATTAAACTGACGTCTAACTACACGCTGGCAAATTTTGACGACGACCTTCGTGTTGTGCTAAAACGTTGTGGTTGTGAAGGAGAGAAGGTGTGCTTCATCTTTGACGAATCAAATGTTTTGAACTCTGCGTTTTTGGAGCGCATGAATGCGCTGCTGGCATCTGGTGAAGTGCCTGGTCTCTTTGAAGACGACGAGTATACTTCGCTCATGCACGCCTGCCGTGAAGCAGTTCAACGTGATGGAGTGATGATCGAAAATACCGAAGACGAGCTCTTCCGATACTTCACGAAGCAAGTGCAGAGAAATTTGCACGTAGTATTCACTATGAATCCGGCGTCTGGCGATTTTCAAAATCGTACCAACACATCTCCAGCTCTGTTCAATCGTTGTGTGGTGGACTGGTTCGGAACATGGAATGATCACGCACTTGCTCAGGTTGCGTATGAATTCACTAATACACTTGACCTAGCTGCTGGCGACTTCTCCATCCCAAGTGATGCAGAACAAATCTTAGGAAAACTCGTTCCTCATATCGCAACAGGAACCTTCCGTGACGTATTGGTTGGCAGCATTGTGCAATTCCATCATGCTGTGCTCTTACATATGCGTCGTCTGCAGAAGCGTCATATGAAGTACAACCATATTTCTCCTCGCGACTATCTGGAGTTTATTCGCCACTTTGTGTCTCTGTATTCCGAGAAGCGTGCGCAACTGGAGGATCAACAGTTGCACTTGAACGTTGGCGTTCAGAAGCTTCAGGCCACTCACGAGCAGGTGGCTGAGTTGCAGATTCAGCTGAGTCTTAAGGAAAAAGAGCTGAAGAAGAAAGATATTGAGGCGAATGAAAAGCTTCAACAAATGATAATCGAACAAAATGAAGCCCAAGCTAAAAAGAAGGACACTGAGCAACTTGCTTCTGATCTTGCAAGCAAAGACGCGGAGATTAGTTCTCGAAAGAAGGTTGTCGAAGCTGATCTTGCGCAAGCGGAGCCTGCTTTGCTGGAAGCTCAAGCGTCGGTGAATTCGATTCGCAAATCTCAGCTAGATGAGCTTCGTGCCCTCGCTCGCCCTCCTGTTGCAGTCAAGATGACCCTGGAAGCTGTTGCGGTGATGCTCGGTGAGACCAGTTTGGAATGGGCCGACTTGAGAAAATTCATTCGCAAGGACGATTTCATCTCACAGGTTGTGAACTTCGACTCTGAGAAGCTAACAGCCCGACAGCGCAATACGATTAAGACAAACTATGTCGAGAATGCCGATGAGTTTGACTATGAAAAGGTGAATCGCGCGTCCAAGGCCTGCGGTCCGTTGTACAAGTGGATCATTTCACAGCTTAACTACACTACCATTCTCCACAAAATCCAGCCGCTGCGCGATGAAGTACAACACTTGATTGACACATCAGCAGATTTGCGTGTTAGGTATGAAAAGGCTAAGGCAACCATCGATGCACTTGAAGTGCGAATTGATAACTACAAGCATGAGTACGCGGCGCTTATCAACGAAGCGCAGGTTATCACAAACGACATGTCGCAAGTGAATAAAAAGGTGGAGCGCTCTGTGGCTTTGCTTAAAAGCCTGCTTCAAGAAAGTGAGCGCTGGGAGGCTGGCTCAAACGATTTCGACACGCAAATGAAGACTCTTGTTGGCGATACTCTGCTCTCAGCAGGATTCCTCACCTACATCGGTTTTCTTGATTTCCAACAACGCAAGATTTTGGTGCAAGATTGGCGTGATATCTTGGATACCATGGGTATTAGCAGCCGACCACACCTGAGCTTTGTTGACTATTTGTCGCGCCCAAACGAACAACTTGAATGGCAAATGAGTGAACTGCCGTCTGATGAATTGTGCTACGAAAACGCTATTATTCTCCAGCGATTCCATCGCTTCCCGCTGATTATTGATCCGTCTGGGCAAGCAAATAACTTTATCATGCGATACTACTCGTTGAAAACAAACACAAAGATTGCCCAAACCTCCTTTTTGGACAGTTCTTTCATGAAGGTTTTGGCAAGTGCCATTCGATTCGGCACAGCGCTTTTGGTTCACGAAGTCGAGAATATTGACCCAATTTTGAACCCGGTACTGAACCGTGAGCTGTACAAGACAGGCGGTCGCGTACTAATTCGACTCGCTGGCGAAGAAATCGATTATTCACCAGACTTTCGTCTGTTTTTGATTACTCGAGACCCATCGTGTCGCTTCTCTCCCGATATTTGTAGCCGCGTGACGTTTGTGAACTTTACGGTGACACCAAGTTCTCTGGAAAGTCAAGGTCTGAGTATTCTCATGAAGAGTGAGCAGCCAGAAGTGGAGGAAAAACGCAACGTTTTGTTAAAGTTGCAAGGCGAATACCAAGCTAAGTTGCGTGAGCTTGAAGACTCCCTTTTGCGCCACATTAACAATGTACAGGGCAACATTCTGGACGACGACAGTGTGATTAATGCCTTAGAAGGAATGAAAGCAGAGGCCGCTCAGATCTCTACGCAAGTTCAGGAAACTCATACAACCATGGAAGTTGTGGAAGCTGCAACCAAGCTCTACCGACCTCTGGCAAAGGCATGCTCTCGTCTTTTCTTCACGTTGGAAAATCTCTCATCGATTCATTTCTTGTATCAGTACTCGTTGAATTTCTTTTTGAGTCTGCTGACAAACGTTCTGGCTAGCCCACACGATGCAGGTAAAGATCAAAGCAAGCGATTGGAGGCATTGACAATGGGGCTGTTCACACAAATGGCATCGCGTGTAAGTCGTAGTCTGGCAGAAAATGACAAGCTCATGTTTGCCTTGCGTTTGTCGCAAATCTTCCTGGAACTCCAAAACGAAAACATTGCTGCGTCAGGGCAAATGACTGATGGAACGTTCGATGGACCGTCTGAGGATGAAATGGATGTGTTGCTCGGAAATTCGTCCATGTTCTTACGCCCGACTGCGGGTTCTATTCGTGAAGAGCTCAGCTTCTTGCTCTCAGCGTTCTCAAAGGAAGAAATCGATCAAGTTATGAAGATGCTCCAGATTTCTTCGTTCAAGCATTTAGAAGCACATTTGCGCGAACATGCGTCCGCATGGAACACATTTATGAAGCATCCTACTGCGGAAAAGCATATCCCAGCTGATTGGGATACGTCGTTCTTGAGCGAGAGGTCCAGTCCGCGACGTGCTGCGTTCCGAAATCTGATTTTAATCCACTTCCTTCGCCCTGACAGAGCTATTTCTGCTGCAGCGACATACGTTGGACTTGTGTTTTCCTCGTCCTTCCCTTGGAGAGGTGAAATTGAGCTCCGCAAGAATATTGAGCACGATACTCAAGCGACGCGAGGCGTGCTGCTTTGTTCGACCACCGGCTTCGACGCAAGTGCTCAGGTCGATGATTTGGCGATGCTTCTCCAAAAGAAGTACAACTCGGTCTCCATGGGTTCGGCCGAAGGTTTCGATGCTGCCGAGAAGGGTCTGAATACTGCGTTGAAGAATGGCACATGGCTACTGCTTCGTAATGTGCATCTGTGTCCATCATGGCTTGTGAGTGTGGAAAAGAAGTTATACAATGCACGTGACTCGGCTCATCCGAATTTCCGCCTATTTTTGACAAGTGAGATACACCCGAACCTGCCTGTCAACTTACTTCGCATGTGCGACATCTTTGTGTTTGAGCCACCTAGCGGTGTGAAATTGAGCATGATCCGTACGTTAGATACCGTGACTCCAGATCGCATGAACAAGACTCCAGCCGAACGAGCGCGTCTCTACCTGCTTCTGTCGTGGTTCCATGCACTGGTTCATGAACGTCTCCGTTACGTGCCCGTGGGCTGGTCGAAGACGTACGAATTCAGTCAATCCGACTTCCGCGGCGCCTGCGATGTGATCGATCGTTGGGTGAACGCTGTTGGCCAGAACCGTGCCCATGTTGCACCGGATAACATCCCTTGGGCCGCTATCCGAACTACACTGAAGGAATCGGTGTATGGAGGTCGCGTGGATAACGAATTCGATCAGCAGTTGATGGATACGTTGCTCGAGAATGTGTTCACTCCCGAGAGCTACCAAAACGCGTTCGCGCTTGTGAATGCTGGGGATGAGCAGCTGCTCATTGCAGAAGGCAAGACAAAACAGCAGTTTATGGAATGGATCCAGCAGTTGCCGAACACGAACCCGCCTTCGTGGATGGGACTCCCTCGCTCGGCAGAAATGCGATTGCTTATCAGTCAGGGTTCTCAGATGCTGCGCAACTTGCAAGTCATGCAGGACTTCTATGGCAACGAAAGCACCGAGTCATCGACGGAAGACGAGAATATGGCTATCGGCTCGAGCGCGAGCGTGGAGGATGTGACGATGGAAGATGCCAACGACACGCGTCCCAAGTGGATTCAGGAGCTTGACAGTCGTGTAGCGACTTGGCTGTCGATGTTGCCTGCCTCGCTCCCAACGCTCTCTCGTGACCCAACCAACTTTGCCAACCCGATCTTCCGCTGCATGTTCCGTGAAGTGGAGCTCGGTGGCGACTTCTTGGCTAAGGTCACGGGCTTGTTACACACGATCCAAGAAGTGTGCTCGTACAAAAGCAAGCCAACGAATGAAACCCGCGAAGCGATGCAGACGCTATACCGCGAAAAGATCCCAAGCCAATGGCTCCAGTTGTACCGTATTTCGGCTGACCTCAGCTTGAGCGAATGGCTCGCGGACTTTTCTCGTCGTGTGCGCCATCTGGACGAACTGAGCCGCGCGCCTCCTGCTGAATTGCTTCGTTTGGAACGCGGAATTTGGCTCGGTGGCCTGTTTTCGCCTGAGGCCTACGTCACTGCTGCTCGTCAAAGCGTGGCGTCCTCGCTCAACTGCTCGCTAGATCAGCTGCATCTGGTTGCAGAAATTCAGTCTTCAGGTGAAACAGGCAGCTTCGGCGTCAGTGGCTTGCAGCTGGAAGGTGCGACGTGGTCGAACGGTGGCTTTGAGCCGTCTGATATGATCCACAACAACCTTTCTCTTCTGCACCTGCGTTGGTCGCTTGCCAGTAAGGAGGGGGCCAACTTTCGGCACCTTCCGGTGTATTCCAGCAGCCTACGTGACCAGCTTCTCTTTTCCGTGGCGGTCCACGTAGACGAAACGAAATTCCCAAAGACGCAATGGATCCAGCGCTCGATTGCACTCGTGCTGTGGCACCTCATAGGCTAGACACCTGACGGTCTGATTACATGTTTTTGGTAAACAAAAAAACTTTCGTCCCATTGGTTCGTAACGTAACTTCCTCCATTCCGTGGCGGCTCATTGCGTATTTTACACAAAAAACCCAGCTAACTAATACTATTGCAGTAGAATTTCTTTCAGATCCCCTGAAGACCCCGCATGGCAACTGAAAAGATCCACAAATCGACAATGCCTTCAAGGCCTTTGAAGCAGAGCACAGCGACCAGACAGACACGATCTTCGTCCATCACACACGAACGCCGATCACGCGAAACCATTCGTTGTGGGACAGATGCGTAGTGGTGCTGGCTATTGACGAAGCGAATGGTAGAAAGAAACGGTGTGATGACAGCGTTTACTTCATTCAAGACGCTGTGAAAAGAATTTAACGTTCACGATTGGTTCAAGTTCGACGGTGGATGAGTGAAGGTAAATCAAAGCGCAAATGTCATTTTGAGGCCTTTGATTAAGTGACCATCTTGTTATGTTATTGCCTTCTACGTAGTACAGTATGCTGGAATCGAAGGTGTGCGACGATTAAGCAGCAATCCTCGCTTTCTCGTCCTACGACCACGTGGTGGCAGATCGAGCGCCACTCCTTTGGACTAGAAGTTAGCGGTCATGGAACAGTTTGATCCAACTGTAGCCAGTAGGTTCCCAGTTCGCGATCGCGTACTCGAAACGCTCCGAGAAAGATGCCGATAATAAATACCATCAGCGTTTTCCTGCGGGTAAATGCCAGTCTGTGGGACTGGGGAAGACGGTCAATCTCTCGTCAGAACAGGCAAGAGCTTCATATCCGATCCCTTTTTCGTTCTTTTGACGACTTTTATGCTTTCATGAGCAATCGACTCTTGTCGAAGCCGGAGCTCTGGACCACAGTAGTGAATAGTCTGCCAATTCATTTCTGTATGCGCTCCAGCAATTCCTTAGATAATTCAGAAAGCGATCAGCGCTACGTCCTTGACAAAAGCGAACAGATCATCATTGTACGCTGTCAACACTTGCCACAGTAAAAGCACTTGCCAAAGTCGATACTAGTATGCTGCAGCTTCAAATCTCTTGCTGGCTTCAGTCGAAAGCAGCGATCGAAATCTCATTGGCGACAAAAATGTCTTCGATACGGATTTCTAGATGTCCCTTGAATTGAAACTGAATTCTTATCTTTCTCTGCTCTCCATTAACGCTCTGGTTTGCACAAAGGTCCCGTACGAGTATTCGATAAAGGAAGCTACGAATTCTCACGTCTTGAGCTCAATGCGTATGCAGCTTCAAAGCTAAGTGTGAGTATACATACGGCCTTGTGTGAAAAAACCGCGTGTTTGTATTGCGAATGACACTGAACAATACTCTCTTCTTTCTGCTGCATGGGATGCGGTCGCACGTTGTTTATCATGGCTTAACCAAGGAACGTATGGCCTGCTGTACGCGCATCTTGCGCCATCCTGCGTACGTCGTATCATGTGAATTATGCCAGTCGCCTGCATCTCCAGCGCTTGAGGGCAGGCGAGTGATGGGCGCGTCGTGGTTCGCGCCTACAAAGTAGCCTATGGCGATGCGGCTCTCGGTCCTCGCCGTCTTGTCGTGCGGCACGACCACGCGGTGGCAGGTCGAGCGCCAGTGGTCGTTAGTCCAGTAGTTGAAGCCGTCGCCAATGTTCACGACCAGCGTCTCCGGCTCCACGGGTACGCGAGCCCATTGACCTTCGTGCTTGACCTGCAGACAGCCGTACGCATCTCGCCAGTCGGGGCACAGGATCGTGAACAGATCCACATCTGTATGCTCTGCCAGTCTCAATTGGCCTCGCTGCACCTGCTTGGCGATGGGCGGATAGTGGTTCACGCTCAGAATGCTGCAGTGGCGGTCCATCTTGGCCCGGAAGAAGCGCTCGGGCAGTTGCAGACACACCTCGAAGACTCCAAGTAGCAGCATCGCGAGCGACTCCATCGAGCTGTAGTATTGCTCCATGGCGGCTTGCAGGCCGAACACGTCGTTCTCAGGCCACTTATTGGCGTGATAGAGCATCTGCGCATCGCTTTCGAGCTGTGTGTGGCCAGGAGGCCCCATGCGGTACTTCTCCACGAGGTCATTCGGCCGCTGCTGGCAGGCGAGAATGGCAAAGTTCTCCTTGGCGGTGCCGGAATACGCGCGCGGCACAGGCGCTCGGAAGGCACAGGCGCGCTTGAGTTCAGCCGGCGTCTCAAGGAAGAAGCGGCGCGCTGTCTCACGCATGTGAAGGATCTGGGCCGTAGCCACGCCGTGATTCTTGAGCAACAGGAACCCGTGGCGACGGAAGGCAGAGTTTACGGCCTCCGCCACGCGTTGCAGCTCATGCAGGTCCTCTGGATCCAGCAGAAGCGCCTGGAGATCGATGACGTCCAGGTCAATGCGCTCGTCTTCTGCCATCGTCTTGTTAAGTGGGGGATCTGTCGATTTTTTTGGCCAATAGCGTGAAGCAGCCTCCGCTGTAAACACATCTCTGTCTACTGCTTCATGCAGCGCTTGTGCATTGGGTCCGCAGACTCGTCCTATAGACAGCACAGAGTAGCAATCTTCAGATCTGAGATGATAATGGCCATGGTGTACCACTTTTGTACCACTCGCATGACTGACTGGAAGCCGCGGGTTTAACACGAGCAGCTCCATGGTGCTGACGTCGGCCAAGAAGAAGAGCAAGAAGAAGAGCGCCAAGCGCAAGGCCGTGAATCTGCAGTCCAACTTCAACCGTAAGTGCAGCGTGCGCACGAGCGGCGACCCCAACGACGCGACCGCGGCGCACGCCACGTACGACGCTGTGCCAGCGGACCTGTTCCCGGACAACCACGAGCACGCGACTGATGGCTCTGCTGCTGCTGTGAACGCAGGTGGCTTCGCCTGCGGGGACTTCCATATGCACAGCATCCACAGTGATGGCAAGCTGCTGCCGCGCGAGGTGATCGCCAAGGCGGCCGGCAATGGCGTGCAGTTCATGTCGCTCACGGACCACGACACGATGGCCGGCGTGGCCGAGGCCATGGAGACTGCACAGCAGCTTGACGTGCTCGTAATCCCTGGCGTCGAGATCAGCGCCGAGGTCAAAGGCGGCGAGAACCTGCACATCTTGGGCTACTTCTATCCAGGCTCCAACAGCGCAGAGCTGGATGCGCAGCTGGACAAGATCCGCACGGGACGGCACAAGCGCGGCAAGGAGATGCTGCGGAAGCTGGTGCGTGTGCGAGTCACGCATGCTGACTGCATGAGGCTGGTGAACTGACAGCTCTTGGATCCATGCGCAGGCTACGATGGGCATCCATCTGCAGTGGGGACGCGTGCTGGAGATCGCTGGCGAGGCTGCGCCTGGTCGGCCTCATGTCGCCGAGGCGCTTGTTGAAGGCGGCTTTGTGTCCAACTTCCGCGAAGCTTTTGCACGCTATCTCCACAACGATGGACCAGCGTACGCTGAGGTGATGCCTACGCAGGCAGCTCTAGCTCTGTGGAAGACTGGGATTACTGAGCTCCTTTGCATACGGATAGGGCGAGCATTTCCCGCCTGAACAAGCCCTCAAGCTCATTGCGGACTGTGGCGGTGTCTCTGTGCTCGCGCATCCGTGGTGCTGCAAGAATCCGATTGCTCTGGTCCCGGAGCTGGCCAAGATGGGTCTTCAGGTGAGCGTTGGAGCGTGGATTTCATAGTGTTGTGCTCACACAGATGATTGTGTTGTGTCCTTCTAGGGTCTGGAAGTGTACCATGATACCAACAAGATCGACATGTACAGCGCTCTTGCAGCTGAGTCCAGTCTCCTGAAGGTTTGCCCCAATGAGCGTGCCTTGGTTCCTGTCCTGGTTCCTATAACTGAAGTCTCGTCCTGTGCAGTTGGGCGGCTCTGATTTCCATGGCATTGATCCGACGACGGAGCATTCACCCGGCGAGATCCCTCTGCCCAAGAAAATCATTGACAGCTTCCTTGAACATGCGCAGCGTGTGTGGGAGCAGCCTCTCAAGGCGCAGCTTACGTCCATGGCCCAGAACGTGCTGCGATCGGAGGGCTCCAATGACGAGCTGCTGATTTGGAAGGAGCAGGAAGCTGTCGCTCGCGAGACTCTCGTAGCGCTTGGTGCTCGCATGGAGATCGTGGAGCCGATCAGCGAAGCCAGCCAGTATAGAACACTTCGCGTGCTGGCACCCATTTTGCCACAGTAGCGTACTCCAATCATCATCAATAGATAGATATCCATCCAAGAACCATGCATCTAGAAGATCGCTTTCTCTCTTTCTTTGACTCAGGACCTGGTACTTTCATTCGGACATGGGTGGCCATCGCTATTCGTATCGTTTTCTCTTGTGCCGCTCAAGCCTCGAGCGTCTGAGCTCATGCAGAAGCCATCGTGAAGATAGAACAGCTCAACGGAGCATCCGTATCTCGGACAAGGTCATTTATACATGACGATCGCGTTGAAGCAAGGATTTTTACTCTCGCGTGCGTCTGGGCCGAGATCAGCGTCGTGACCAACGTTGCACACGACGAGCCAGCAGTATGCCTGAGTCTACCGGCGTTCTAGCAACATGAAGAGTCCGTGCCTGTTGTTCGCCTGTTTGGTAGCCATGTCGACG
>JAADVW010000507.1:0-25226 GCA_023335875.1 Elongisporangium prolatum | reverse complement strand
CGGGCACGGCCTCCAGCAAGGTCACCATCTCCGACATCAAGATTAACGGACTCTCGGGCACATGCACCAACAAGTACGACATCGTGGCCAACAAGGATGTGGTCTCGGACTGGACCTTCTCAAGCATCACGGCCACGGCTTTCAAGACGGGCTCGTGCTCGGGCTTGCCCAGCGGCGTGACCTGCTCGTAGTCGGCCGCACTCCTGAGTTCGTCTGAAGTCATTGGAGCGATCTTTGAAGCTGTGCCTTCTAAACGTATAACCCGCCAATATCGATATTCAAACCCAAATGATTGTAGAGCATAAAGTTTACTCCGGAGTACAAAGTTTGTCCTGAATCCTGAAAAGTTGCAAATGCTACAGCACTGTACTGTACTACGTCCTATAGCGGACAGACAATGTCATGGTCCGCACATGAGCTGGTTCACCAGAGAGATGAACGCATGCGCTCCTTGATCTGCCGCCTTTGGTGACGGCACTGGATTTTTTGGGCGTAATCACCAGTGGTTACGGTCCGCTGTGTGGTCAGCAGCAGTATACGCCATCCGGATAGAGAGCAGTTGTGGGTATCGCTCAGCAGATCAGGAAGTCAGCGCGTCATTCGGAATAAAGTCACGATGATGGCCCAGGCGATCACGTTCGAGCAGGTCCACGGCGGCGACGACGTCGGCAGCATCATGGACGACGCCATGACCGCTTTCCTACGCGAGATGGACGAGCTGGAGGCGCTGGACGTGACGCTCAAGGCCTGCGTCGACAGTCCCACGGCGCCGGAAGACCCGCTGGAGCTCGCGCTGACGCGTCTCGAAAGTGAAAGCGGCTCACCGCCACAGACGCTGCAAAGACCACAAAGAAAGCGCGGCCACGCTGTGCAGACCCGAAAAGCGAGACACGATGGCCAAGTGTGTGCGCTACAGAGTGAGATCGATGCACTGTACGACCAGCTTCAAGAAATCCACGTCGCCCAGCAGCAGAAGGAAGCCCGGATGAAGCGCCTGGCCAGGGCGAATGGTAACGAGATGGAGATGAAGAACTGGAAACGACAGGCGACGCACGAGCGTTTACTCAAAAGCCACGCGCAAGAGGAGAACCGCCGGTTGAGGAAGCGCATTGCAGCGAACGAAACCTTCTCAGACACCGCGCGACGGTTCGTGAACAGGGCGAAGGACTGCGCTCTTGTGCTCCCAGAGCGGCTGAGCTTTGTGCTCATTGACAATGACACGCGCGTCTACGCCATGCTTAAGGCGAATCTGGACACGCGGTCGCACTATCTCGGGACAGATATGAACAGGAGGCTCACGATGATTACGCAACAGTGCGTGACTGCGACTATGCAGGCAAAGGAGCCATGGTTCCCCATCCAGCGTAATGCTGGCGTGGACTTTGAAGAGTCGCGTATTCTGCCGTTTAGCGCTGCTATTTTCAACGGCTCGTTGGCTCGACACACGCAATTCGACTCGATCTCAGGCTCCAGAACCGATGTACGTGGCTCGCGATCGTCGCGACAGGGTCTTTACACTGTGCTTACTTGTATTCTGAGCTGTTTAGGCTGGAGATCAATTGAGGCGGTTCGATGAGCCCATGGATAGTAGCTCAAGTTTCGCATTGGATCATAGCTCAGGCAGCAGAGAAGTCGAAGGCCGGACGATTGTACGGCGCATCATGAACGAGCACGGGACGTTACTCCTGTGGGAGACTATGTCCTACTGGCAAAGCGACACTGCTCCCCATGTAACGGATCAGTCCCCACCAAAACGAGCGATGGTACGTTCCAGTGGCTATGCCATGATCGCTCCATTTAAAGGCTACGAAGCCACGATGAGTGTGGCGCAGTGCAAGATCGGGATTGACATTCACTCGCTCGATGGGTCCAAGATGAGGAAAACAGATCCGCTCGTGAGGAATATCGTCTCCGCGTTCCAGCGCTTCCACAAGGCGCAGGCCCATGTCGTGGAGAACCTCGTGATGGACGCGGCCATGCTGCTGCAGCTCACTGACGACAAATAGTGGTCCGACTCGTATGGTGGTAGTTGAAGTATACTATTCTTGTGTCGTAACGTATGAAGTCGAAGAGAGTGAGTGCATCGTAGCCATAGATGTGGTCGTTCGTTCATATCGCAATGTCTACTGGATGGAACGATACCGGAAAGTTCCCACATGTTCAAGAACCTTCCGCCTGCATTGCTCAAGGTCCAGCAATCCCAAACGTCAACGAGTTGTTGGATCAAAAAAGCTGACGCAATGAAAAGGCGTGCGGTGCAGTATCAACTTTGGACTGGTATAGAGCGCTTCGGAAACTTGCTGAAGCAATTTGTGCACATTTGTGTAGAACCTGATTTTTCGGGTTTGCTACCATAAACTCGCCGCAACGTGCTGGATGACCAAGATTGCATCACTCGTAATTGCGGATATGGCGACACAAAAAAAATTGAATCACAATGGTCGCCGTGCTGTTAGTGTCGCCACTATACTTGCTGTATTCGCCGTCACCAACCAGTTATTGCGAATGTGCGTGAAGTCTATCCTGACCCAAATGCGCTCAACGGAGGTCGATGTCTTACGATTTTCCGGCGAACTTGTTTCGCCGTGGTCGCGATCTTGGCACTTTTGGGTGAGATGCCCATTTTAGAACGAGTCAAGCAGCGAAAGTGTAGGAGTCGAAGTAGAATGTTCTGCAGTTATGAGTTCATAAATTCCTTGTTGGATTTTGTTGTCATCGAAGCAATCACTTGAGTGCGGTATCGCGTCGGTTAGCTGTTGGATACTTCGAAGTCGAAAGTCGAGTATCTTGCGATGTGGCTCCTCGATAGATTTGTGGGTGTAAGAGAGAAAAAGCATACGTTTGGAATAAGCTACAGCATAACGGTCGCGCGAATGACGATCGAAGGCTCGGTCCAGCGTTGAAAACCGACCCCAGTTGTGGCTGGACTAGAAAATCCAGTAGGTTCATTCATGGAAATCAAGCTCCAGTCTGGAGTGTTAATCGCGGCGTTTGATCAAAGTGGCTGAGCACAGGGAAATCGCGCTATGGCATTGAGTTGTTTCAACCGTTCCGTCGCAATCGGCTGGATTTCATTAGCCCTGCGTAGACCAGGCCTTTGCATGGGAGGCCTTGCTGACCATTTTCGTTGTTGATTTTACATTCAAAAGAGCCAATAGGTGTTAACTCAAAAGCCAATGGAAGATGCCAACTCTCCTGATGCCACAATTAAGGAACTCTTATCAATGATCGACTTCAACGCATTGGAGGAGCTGCGCTTCTCCGATGAGATAATGATGCAGTCGATACCAGCGGTAGAAAAACCACTGCTCCTAGCGGAAAGCGCATGCATCACGAGCTCATCCAGGAGCTGCGCTACGAAATCGACGCCTTAAGGCAACAGAAGGAGCATCTGTACCACAATCACTATCTCCGTGAATCGCTCGATCGACTGCTAAGCACTACCGGAGACTCACGATCGCGATCGTACGCATTCGAAGAAAAACGAGAGCTTGCGCTGGCAAAGCGAGAAAATGCTGAGCTCAAGGAACGAGTGCGAGCAAACATCAAGATCATCAAACAAGCGAAACGAGTGCTAGATAGAGCAACACGCTAGTGCTTCTGCATTAGCTGCAAATAATTTGAACACCCATAAACGCAATTTTTCATTTGCTTTGGTCACGCAGGTTGTACAAAATTTCATCACTGATTACCTTTACATGCGATAAAGAATCTAGCGGAGTCGATCCCCAATCTTGTTTTCCATGAGCTTGTTTTCAATCGAACTAACGTGCACATTATACCAACCTTGGCACGACTTGATAATCCTCCGAACGCGTGGGTCTTGCGGGCTTAAAATGGATCCGTCTAGCGCATGCATCGATACAGAGCTGGACCAATGCACAATGCTTGCTTCGCCATCCAATTCCAAGCATGGCACAATTAAGGCAAATCCGCTATCGCGGACTACCACACGTCGATTGGGTGTTTGAATATCCTCATTCGCTTGCCAGTGAAACGTATGCTCCCACATCAGCATCATTTCTTGGTCCTTTCCAACAACGCGTACGACCATTCGTCCGTAAAATTCCTTCCCGCCCGAGACTTGGTCAATAGCAGCACTGCTTGAGTTCACCTCTATGGGCATTCGGTTGCGTCGAACATAGTCGCTCACCTAGCGACACATAGCAGATTTAGTCACACCAGAGTTCATTTCATGAGCATTAGCCAGACGTACATGAGTTCTCGATCCTGAGTTCGCGTTCAGGTGAAAGTAGAGAGCCGCAGCTTTCTGAACCATCATGACGTCGAACGGAAAGATTTCTGTTGATTCGAGCTTCACGCCTGCACCTTGCTGCAGCACAAAGGGAGTCCACACGTCTACACTTCTGATCGAAGGATATGCAAGCCTCTGGATAGCGAACAGTTCGAGCCTTGATCGGTCGACTAGAGAATCTACATGGCCGTATCGCGCGTCCAAGTTCTCTTTCAGTATGCTGAGAATGCGCATCTCTTCATCAATCAACAGATCTTCCTGGACTTTCGGATCAGCTGCAGGCAGTCGTTGCTTCTGGAAGTCCACCAGCCGCTTTATGTCGGCGAATAATCGCCGGTTTGCAGCTATGCGCTTCTTCAGAATCTTGGTTTGGCGCTGAGATTTAAGACGCACGATGCGGGAGATGATGGCACACTGCCTCCAGTTCACTCTTGCGCTTATTAGCTCCTCGCGACTTTCCAAGTGTGTGCGCAGCGTTTTGATTTCTTGTTGCAAAGCTTGCACTTTACCTTGATGCACCGTTGGCTTCTTTCGCTCGACTCTGGTCGATGCCCCAGCAGATGCGCTGCACGGAGCCTGGGGTTGCCTTGACATCTGGTCCTGAGCAGTATCTACGTCGCTGTCATTGCTGAAGAGCTCTTGTAGCGTTGCCAGGTCGCTCAGGAAGTCGTCCAATATACTGGGAGCCTCTTTCCTGTTGTGGGTCATCTCTGCTATTTCGAGACTGCATGTTGAGCGCTAGCTTCGGCGAACGGATTTTATCTGACTTTTAGCCAATCAAATCGATTTGTTTTTAAGACCGTCAGTAATATAACATGTATTCTGAGGAAGTGACACACTTCCGATACAAAATGTAAGCAACATGGATGAAAAATTAAATTTGAGGCCTCGTAAAATATGATTAAGTTAATACATTCGGATTGATCATCATATGCGGCAAAATGTTCACGCTTGTCGTGATCATGATGATTAGGGCATGTGTGACTAGGAAAAGAAACACGAAATGTACCATCCGTGTATACGTAATTAACCGTATAATAGCTTGCGTTTTATATGTGTAGATATCGTATTTCGTAAATGTGGTATAGTGCTGTATGACCATGTGCGTCCAAGTAGAACATCGTTCGCAATGAGACGACCTCCTCCCCTGGCAAGCAACCCAAAGTAGAGACTTCCACGGTGCTCTGCATCGCAAACAGGCTGGCAGGCGCGTATATCATGATGGCCAAGAGCTACAGCTCCGCCGCCAAGAATGAGACCCGTCCGACTTTTACAGGACCGACCGGTGGTCGAGTGCACACGAGCGAAGGACCTGGCCGAGCTGCAACACCGCCACACGCTCATGGTCAGCGCGAGCGACACGCAGCACACACCAGTGTATGTGTAAAACCCTACCTACATATGTAAAACTGTAGTAAAATCCTACCTACAATGTAAAAGCGCAACCAATGCACCTGATAACGCAACGGGGGATACGTCCCGTAACGTCACCCCTCCCCCCGTCTCAAGGGAGCACCAACTGCACGATAAGAAGAAAGACGGGCCAACGGCGAGAGAAGCCGCGTCCAATAAGACGAGAGCACAAACCAACAAACCCCACAAGCACAACAGCAATGGCCACGGCAGCGAGGGCACGCGAAGAGAAGCGTCGGCGGCACGTCTCGGTAGTCGCCCATAGCACCGTGAGGAATTGTTCTAGAACCTCTCGAAACGTTCTAGAACCTCTCGAATAATTCCTGTGTTCTACTCGCGCTCATCATAAACGATCGCCTTGTTGATCGCTGAGCGCAGAGATGCTGTAGCACGAGCTGAGAGCCGGTTGCTTCGAGCGAACCTTTACACATACAACTTCGCCGTCTGATGAGCTCTGTTTAGACTCCGATGCACTTTCATGAACAGCAGTAGGAGCAACCATTTCAGCGGGAGGGCAAAAATTGTAGAGGCCTAGATTGGCCAGAACTGAGATTTATTAGGTTTGTGACATGTAGGCACGGCATCACACCATATTAGTTCGTTGCACATTCGACAATTCCAAACTGAGCACGGTATTTTACTGTTTTGAAGACGATTCCAGCGCTTGATGAAGGCCCACCACGAAGTCCGCAGCGCGATGGAGTCCAAGCTGGCGATCTGCTTTCCGCAGATTGCTGTGAAGCGCTCCCATTGCCGCACCAACGTTTCTTGGGCGTGGCTCGATGGCGCCGCTGATGTCGTACAGCGGCCAAGGCCTCAACTCCGGCTCCATGATGGAGTCCGTCGTTGACGCCGGAACCATCGGCGCCATCTCTGCCGGGGTCTTGGTCGAACGAGCAGCTGAAGTTCGTCGATGTACTCCAATTGCTGATCGCATAACGCGGAAATGGGTAGATGTTGGTCGTCAAGGAAACTATTCCGATTCGACGGAACCATCGATCTGGAGGGAGTTTTGGCGGTACCAATAAACAGCTACGTTGCGGATTCATAGCAGTGGAAATGGCGCTTCTAGCTTGGGGCGCGACTCGTTACCGAATCAAACATCACATCGTTCGTCGAGATGGGCCGCGAAAAGAACAGGGACTGCGATGCCGGTCTCAAGCCAGCCGAGGTTTTTTGGGATCGCAAAATTCGTTCAATAAAGTGCCTGGTCGTTCGATACGCTAAGTTTCAAGGACAAGAGCGGTTATGGCTTAAAACTGCTTTTTTTGTCATTGTGTGTTCTTAGTTTATCGAGATAATATGCAGATGCCTTTTAAAGGATACATATAATATCTTTGTTAATGAATATACATGACTTATTGTTGATGAAGGATTGCCGTGTGTATGTGTTGTTGGACTTATCTCTCGTGCACTAATGCTGTCTCGACATGTCGATCTCTATGTGGACCTCATCTTCCGTCACGCCACCCTCTTTAAATTCCGATACGAGGACCAATCTGACCGCGCCCGACCGAAATTACGGGCGGCCTGATCCACGAATCATTTTGCCTCTGTGGCCTCTCGGAGCACGCTTCGATTTATGAACCTAGGAGCTGGAATGAACTGTCCAGGATAAAGAACGCATTTGATGCTGAAAGCACACATAGCATGAACGCAGACGCCAAATTAAAAAAGAGGCAACGCTCGCACGCGAGAGGTTCCAGATCCACTGACCATCTCTGTGATGGCATCCGATGTATTTCCATGAGATTACTCAAAGTTTGTTGTTTTGTCGTAAACGTTTTGGTTCTGATGTCCATCTGTGAGGGTTACTTGATCGGAATCACCAGATTCGTTTGTAGGTTGTGCACCACCACTACAATACTGGAATCGTCTTCATCGACTGAAGCTTTTAATGACTTTGCTTTGGCCAAAGACGTTAAATGAGATATTAGCATTATCCAGCCTTGACAATTTTTCAAATGCCTATAAGGTATGTGTTACATGCTCAATAAGAGTACATGCATTCGTGAAAGGCTGCGGAATATATAATTTCTTTTGCACAGTGTACACTCTCTTTATTGTAGAATTGCTCACATGGATTGTTTGTCATGGCCGATCCTTTACACAAGTGATATACTTGCAATTTTGAGAAACGGTTATGTTGCACTGCTTCATTGTCATCGAGTCGATCATCCATTCCCTAAAAAAGTATGTTGCAAATCGTTGCATTGACTGTGAACTTATTTGAAACCAACGAATTCGAGCAACTGCACTCAAAAACAAGAATTCACGTTCGGATCTGAAGAAATGCACCGCGTAGATATCTTGCAGTACTGTTCTAAGTTCAGGCCAAAATATGCCAGAACGACGATCCCACACATTCTTCTGGACATGGAAAAAAGCACACCAGAATTGAAACATTAGGAAACGATTCAACAATAGGATTGTATTGAACGTCGTCGGCGTCGACCATCCATAACATAAAAGCCTGAGAAGAGTTCATGCTTGGAAAGTTGACAAACTCACGCTTCAGCTCCCTAAGGATCCGCTTCATGTCCGCTGCAGTTTGCGTTGAAGTCACGAAGATAACCAAAAGGTGAAATATCCCGGATAGGCCTGAGTAACCAACTAAATATACCTAGGTTGTAGCGCTACTTTGAGTAAGACAATATATCGGGAGAGATTACCTTTAGCAACGAAGCGATCACAGAACATATGGTTTACAAACCGCAAATCGAAATAAGAATAAAATTTACGACTAGACGTAAGTCAAGTAATAAACCACAGAATGCCTACTCATTACCTTTCATCTCTTCATCAGCTGCGCTCTCAAGGTCAGTTTCAAGTCTGCGCCGCTTCGTCTTGCCTGGCGTATTGGATGGTGCGCAGCCGCGGGTCATACGTAAGGAGAGGCCACTGGTAAGACTCTTTCCTTGCTTACAATCCTTGTGCCAAATGTAGAAGCAGGTAACTGGATTCCTGTTGATGCTTCGCCGGGCTTTGGGGCACAGGTACGTTCGCTTGTCTCCGTCGCAGTACGCTTCACAGTAGATCGTGGTCTGATACCCTCTGCCGCGCTCTACTTTTAGCAGGCTGCAGACCTTGCATGACCGCTGTCGTCTCTTCTGCTTGCCTACCACTTCTTGCCGATCGTTTGGGTCATTCATTTGTACAGCTGCGTGGACGGACTTTGGTCGTGCTTGGGGGTGGTGACGGGAGACGCAGCGGTTACCGAGGTAGCCGCCGAGATATCTGCATCGGTGATTCCAAGCAACTGAAGGTACAGCGTCTTCTTGAACTGCGCGTGACTGAGCTTGGGCTTTGCGCCTCTTCGCTTGTGCATCTCCTTGTGCACGATGTAGCTATTGACGATAGCCATGTCCACTAACCCCCCCAAAGAGCGACAAGTAGAGCTTCTGGCACCGACGGCAAGCTGGACGGAGTATTTTTGAAGCCTTAACTGATCACGAATGTCGATGACACCCATGAATCGCTGGTAGTCCTTGACGAATTTCGGGCTCGGTACTTCGCGCAGACTGCCATCCTTCTCACGCCGCGCTACTCGCTCCATAGCCAAGCTGTCCCCGGTGCACAAGAAGTTTACTGGCTTGTTGCCCCACCACAGGCACGTCTGAAGAGAGGGAACAGTCTTGCACGTCGTCACGCTGTGGGAGCCTCAAGTCGTGTCTGCATCACGCCGTTTTCTGTGTGGCAGAAGGCTCTTGCTGTACCCGAGCGTAGATACAACATACACCTTATGTTAGTCACTGCACATACAACATACCACCATAATACAATATATCCCAAATTCTCGGTTGGCATGTGCCGAACAGATACACATTCATAGCCAAAAGCTGAATCGCAAGAGATGGACTTGCATAAAATCGGTTCGTAACCACAAGTTGAAGCTCCGTTGGATTTTTCCCCAAGAAGGCGCGCACGTTACAACAGTGCGTGTGTCAGTGTCAGTTTCTATGGTGCTCAATACAACATAGGCACTTAGACGTTTCAAAACAAAATGCAGTCAGCCAAGTACCGAAGGCAATACGCAGTGTCTGAACAGCAGCTCAGGAACATCTTGATCCCCACTTATGCGACTTGTCTTTGAGGTACACCCTCGTCTTGTTATACCGAGAAAACGAAGGAACTTGCCGTCGTCGAAGGCAACCTTCGGAGGCACCACGTAGCCTTTGAACGTGGCTTGTAGTGTCTCTACAATTGGCCTGACTTTTCAAATGCAATCGGCGGATGATTCAGGGGCATTGTTGTCGCTGAAATGCAAGTTTCGCCTTACATGCCAGAATTGGCGACGGGCCATGTAGGTGCCAAAGCAGCCTCTTGATATTCCACCTTCATCAAACGTTTGCCGGTGTTCGGCCAGCTTCTCTTTGTTAAGAAAAATTGCACGGGCGATATACAATCCGACGGAACGAAGCAGCTCGAACGCACGAATGGGAGGCATTTGCTTAGTATTCGTTTTGATATCACGCTTGGACTTGTACTTTGGATTACCACCTGGGCCTTTCTTTTGCTTCGAAACCCAAGCGTCCGTTCGCTTGTCAGTTACTTGGATATGGTACCGGTTTGATTCAGCCGCAGTGCGATTCCAGGAGTGAATAGGCATGAAATAGAGGAAGATCGATAGCGGGTCTTCCCCAAGGCAAGATATGGAGGGACTTGGGCCGTAGTAGGTGTTTATCAAACCAGGAAATTCAGCGACGTTCTTCGCTGGGGTGTAGGGTCCATCCAGGTAGTCATCAAGATCGACTGTGATTTAATCTTGCCATCTAGAAACACCCAACTCGCGTAAAGCCGCAGTATTCAGCGCTCCAAAGCGAATTGCTTCGTAGTTACCGACAGAAACGATTCGTTAAACAGCTCTTCCAGCTCGGGAGGTAAAGAATCCATAACATTTTCATCATTCATCGCACGTTCTAATGGATCACCAACTGGTGAGACATACTCGTGTTCCTGCGAGACAACATAGGACACATATATTGTATCAGTAGCAAATGGTGGGTACAACATAAGAGCATACATAGCTGAAACATACCGTTTCTGGCCTGTCGATATCATCAGCCTCGGGTTCGTCGCCTGATCCAAGCGCGTCGTAGTCATTCGAACAGGTACTCGTATCGATCATATTGAGATCATTACCAAAGTCGTCATCATCTGAAGCAGCGTCTGCGGTCCGGTTCGTTTCAGGAAGCCGAATCCCAGATTGTTGCTACATAGCCATATAACATTAGCGCTAATAGCCAACAACAGCTTCAACATAGGTAACAACATGAGTACCTGAGGCACCACTTGATCATCCTCGACGTCTTCCCATTCTTCGCCGTCATCATCTTGGTCGTCGTGATCAACACCCTCTTCTTCTAACTCTCGCTTTTCTTCTTCATCATCTTCCTTCTGCTCTTCATCTTCTTCCTTCTCAGCGTCTACAGCGTCTGATTTCGCCAATACATCAGGCGGCCGATCAATCGGCATTTCTTGGGGGCCTGAGGTGTCAACGGAGGGGGAAGATTCGGTCGGCACAGCAGTAGGAGCGGCACCAGGTGTCGACGGGGCACTAGCAGAACCGAAAGGATCAGGCGCTGCAGTGGTAGCAACGACAGATGCTGGGCTAGCAGCAGCAGAGCCGGATGGAGCAGGCGCTGCAGCAGGATGATTAGCGACAGGTGCGGGAAGACCAGTGGCTGGAGTAGAAGACGCTAGAACCGGAGAACTGAAAGCGACCGGAGATGCAGCTGGCTGGTGAGTAGTGACTTCAGCACTAGATGCGATGGCGCGCTGGGGAGGCGCCGTCTTCTGTGTAGGGGTTCTGGCTGCCAAAGAGGTCTTGTGCGCGCGGGTGACTTTCATGTAGTAATAAATCGTAGCACTCTCGCCGGAGAATCTAGAGCTCTTACTCGTTTAGAGCCTTTATTTTCTCGGCGCAAATCACATCTGGTGGACTGCAGCATTAACCATCACGATGAAGTGTACGAACATAAAGAGGAAAGTCTCCTCGAAAAGCACAAGATGTGGCTCATATATACATAATGCGTATCTACTCTAGCCATAAGTTAAATGAAAACGAGGCACGGAAGCGAGGTTTTGTGAGGTAGTGCTGAAGACCAGAACATGCCAGGCGACTGGGCTCTCAGATGTACTTCAGAAGGATCGCCACTTGATGACCGAAGAGGCCATACGAGAGCGTTCACCGCCAAGACCCATGGTACAGTGCGTACGTATTATGCCTAAAAGCGTCCACTACTTATGTGCTAAACAGAATTCCCAAGCAATGAAGTCGTGGTTAACGCAGAAAATTGTTCAAGATCCAACAAAGGTTCCACAGCGGCTTCACCAAGGATTGTTGTGTGCGATACGATAAAGAAGATTCAATATTTATTCTGAAAATACATGAGATCATATAATCTGGGCCTTTGTCTTCACAACTACTTGACCATAGCAGTATCCAATCACCACACATCCTCGCCATGCGCCGTGTGATTTCTTGTCTGCTCAGCTGTGTGTCTGTATTTGAGTAGTACGACGCTGCTGGCCAATGAGCGCAATCTCAATCTGGTTTCTTGCGTACACATTGTCTCGTAGTCTTCTCTTAGTCGTAACTTGCTCGTAATTCAGATTTACGTTGTTGATACTATCGTGACCAACCGTATCGGCTATTGCAAGGTCGTTATCAACAAAGACAAGCACCGAAACAAGACAGAGGAGCGCTGTCCATTTAAGATGTCTCAAGCGGTTGATTTCCGTCAATGATTGCTTTGTCTTGGGTAGACAACAAGTCTGTCCACTTCCTGTTCACTGGTGCTCCTGGAAGCCAAGCAAGCGCCACAAGACGTCACCGCGGTGGGAAACTAGAAACAGTCTCATGTACAGCCGTTGTTAGCGATTACCATCGGATGATGGGTCGTGTCGATCGCCACGACCAGCTCCGGGGGTGGTTAGGCGTCAGCGCATGCGACGCAGGAACTCCTGCAAGGTGTGCTCTATCAAATAGCGCGCGAAAGGACAGAAGTCCTTTGAGACGAGCTGGTTCTGCGAGCAGTGCTCGGAGGACAACAAGCGGCTGTTCTTGTGCAACGTCGTTCGCGCTGGCCAGGGGAATACCAAGACCTGATTTGATATCTGGCACCAGACTGGAAGTGCGAAGTGCCAGCGGCTGTGAACACCTCCATCCAGTTGCATCCAACCACTGGGCAGCGCAAGATGAAGCGTGTCCGACGAAGCCTGAATTCAGGATGAGGAAGAAGAGAAGTACGGTTATGAGTAAGAATAGTGTAGTACATGTATCGTGCACATCTGCGTCTTACCTTCCAAATTTCTGAAAGCCCCGTGCATGTGTGATTGCTTCGTACAGGAACGTGAAAAAAAAGGATCAGGTGTTTGTTGCATGTCATATACAGCATGTTGAAGCATTACGCATTTATTCGTTGTGTCAATACAACATGAACATTTCTTAAAACTGCAGCTAAGCTGACTCCTTAGGTCTGAGAAAAACGCAGGTATTGGAGGGGTTAATGTAGTTTTATAAATCTCACAGCCCTCAGTCATTCCTCGTCACGAGCAAGCAGCATCGGCCAAGTAATCGTCGCAACATACAACGGCACATAACCTAGTACTGGGGTGACGAGAAACATCGACAATATGCCCCTGTATATTGCGTTTGCGGACAGTGCTGACTCTGGTGCTGTATGAGGACTTCGTGATACTTCGCATTGATGAAGGTGCTTTTTTTAGAGGCGTGGTTGGATTTGAACAACTAACGTTTTCAGGGCTATGGCATCTCCACGATCTTTACAGTGGCTTTGATTGATAGTGTTGCAATGAAAACATGTTCTTCAGTTGTGGATTCCGCTATCAAAGAAATCCAAGTTATTTTTTATGATGATTTCGCTGTGAAAGGGTGAGCGCAACAGCGCAGTTATTTTATGTGATGCTGCAGTCGATTCGGGAGGTAGAAGAACCCACTGCTCCTAGCGGAAAGCGCATGCATCATGTGCTCATCCAGGAGCTGCGATACGAAATCGACGCCTTAAGGCAACAGAAGGAGCATCCTCACCAGAATCACTCTATTTGCGTGAGTTGCTCGATCAACTGCTTAGCATTACCGCCGGTTGTGCCTCTGGTAGTCTACCGGAGGCTAACGATAGCGATCGTACGCATTCGAAGAGAAACAAGAGCTTGCGCTGGCAAAGCGAGAAAGTGCTGAGCTCAAGGAACGAGTGCGAACAAACATCAAGATCATCAAACAAGCGAAACGAATGCTAGATAAAGCAATACGCTAGTGCTTCTGCATCAGCAGCAAATAACCATTTATGCAATTTTTCATTGGTTTTGGTCACGCAGTTTATACGAAATTCCACACTGACTACCTTTACATGGGATAAAGAAATCTAGTCGATCCCCAATCTTGTTTTCCATGAGCTTGTTTTCAATCGAACTAATGTGCACATTATACCAACTTAGGCACGACTTGATAATCCTCCGAACGCGTGGGTCTTGCGGACTCAAAATGGATTCGTCTAGCGCATGCATCGATACAGAGCTAGACCAATGCACAACGCTCGCTTCGCCATCCAATTTCAAGCATGGCACAATTAAGGCAAATCCGCTGTCGCGGACTATCACACGTCGATTGGGTGTTTGGATATCCTCATTCGCTTGCCAGTGAAACGTATGCTCCCACATCAGCATTATTTGTTGGTTCTTCCCAACAACGCGTAAGACCATTCGTCCGTAAAATTCCTTCCCGCCCGAGACTTGGTCAATAGCAGCACTGCTTGAGTTCACCTCTCGGGGCATTCGGTTGCGTCGAACATAGTCGCTCACCTAGCGACACATAGCAGATTTAGTCATACCAGAGTTCAATTCATGAGCACTAGCCAGACGTACATGAGTTCTCGATCCTGAATTTGCGTTCAAGTGAAAGTAGAGAGCCGCAGCTTTCTGAATTATCATGACGTCGAACGGAAAGATTTCTGTTGATTCGAGCTTCACGCCTGCGCCTCGCTGCAGCACAAAGGGAGTCCACACGTCTACGCTTCTAATCGAGGGATACGCGAGCCTGTGAATAGCGAACCGTTCAAGCCTTGATCGGTCGACTAGAGAATCTACATGGCCGTATCGCGCGTCCAAGTTCTCTTTCAGTATGCTGAGAATGCGCATCTCTTCATCAATCAACAGATCTCCCTGGACTTTCGGAGCAGCTGCAGGCAGCCGTTGCTTCTGGAAGTCCACCAGCCGCATTATGTCGGCGAATAATCGCCGGTTTGAAGCTATGCGCTTCTTCAGAATCTTGGTTTGGCGCTGAGCTTTCTGACGTACGATGCGAGAGAAGATGGCGCCCTGCCTCCAGTTTAAAATAGCGCTTACTTGCTGTTGGTACTCCTCACGACATTCCAAGTGTGTGCGCAGCGTTTTGATCTCTTTTCGCAAAGCTTGCACTTTAACTTCATGCGGCGTTGGCTTCTTCCGCTCGACGCCGGTCGATGCCCCAGCAGATACGATGTACGGAGCCTGGGGTTGCCTTGACATCTGGTCCTGAGCAGTATCTACGTCGCTGTCATTGCTGAAGAGCTCTTGTAGCGTCGCTAGGTCGCTCAGGAAGTCGTCCATTACGCAGGAAGCTTCTGTCCAGTTGTTGGTCATCTGCTATTTCGAGACTGCATGTTGAGCGCCAGCTTCGGCGACAAGACTTTTAGCCAATCAAATCAAAAGCAATAAATGTAAGCAGAATGGATGCAAATTAATGAGGCTTTATAAAATTTGATTAAGTTATATATTACGGATTGATCATTATTATTTGCGGCAAAATGTTCACGCTTGTCGTGATCATGATGATTAGGGCTGTCGTGATCACCACCGCGATGACGCTTTCCATTGGGCACATTGTGAACGTATACAACCTCAATCGAACGCCGCCGCCAGATACTCCACAGGTCATGGTCTCCCTATAATGGTATTTCCAGAGGTCCATTTGCTCGACGGCATCGAACGAGCGCTTTGAACACGGCCTGACCTCGAGCTCAGTCGTATGTTCGGTCGGTATCCGCTGCAATTCATTCCGCTGAGCAGTGCACGATCGCGAGGGTTTCCTTGACGAGGTCCAACTGTAAATGCCATTGCATGGAGCTTGATGCTCTTTCATGGGAGAGATCCACTACGCACTTTCATGAACAACGACTCCAAAATGGCTGCATTCAACACCATCAGCAATTTGTTTGATCAATTGCACGCCATGAACTTTGTTAAGACCACGAAAATGTAAAGACTGATCTCACTTCGTCGACTGTTACTCTCTGGCTCTGACGCTCGTCACGGCGACAACCCGGTTGCAATTTGGCTCCCCCAAAGATGCACCGGATCACTACGATAGGTTTAACAGTTTGGGTTTTCTCTCCAAAATCTAAAATTATCCAGAATCAGAATTAGGCATCAAATCTGTTGGTTATCAGAACTATAATCCCGACGCAGATTCCTCACGCCTGTCACAGGCGCCAACTTAAAACGAGAGCCAAGAGGACCAGTGAACAGACGACCGGAGACGACAGAGCCTTAATGTAGGTTTATAAACATCACAGCCCTCAGCTATTTCTCGTCACGAGCAAGTGGCAATGGCCAATTTTTGATCGCCACTACAACGGCACATAACCTCAGTGCTGTACTCGGACACACGAGAATTGTCGGAAAAGCCTCATGCGGCAAAACTGCCTGTGATGACGAGAAAACAACGGCAATATGCCTTAGTATATTGCGTTTGCGGACAGTGCTGACTCTGGTGCTGGCTTCGTGATACTTCGCATTGATGAAGGTGCTTTTCAGCGGCGTGTTTGGATATGAACAACTAAAGTTTTTCAGGGCTATGGCATCTCCATGATCTTTACAGTGGCCTTGTTTAATGACATTGCAATGAGAAAATGTTCTTCGGTTGTCAACTCCGCTATCAAAGAGTGAGCACAACAGCTGAGTTATTTTTGATGATGATTCATGAGCTGGATCATTGTCCACACATCGGACTTATTCTCCACAAGCAAGATTGATTTGCATCGGTCATGCCATGTATTGCTCCAATTGGTCTATAGACTATCTTGAAGTTTGAGAATCAGTGTCGTGCCAAGAAACGTTGTGGCCATATTCAGGGATTTTGAGTTCCTTCAAAACCGGAACGAGAAAGCCTGTGCCCGGTAAGTTTCGAAATATGGAAAGAATTCCTTGAGGATAGTTCGGTCTGAACGCTTGAAAGTGGGTTCACGATCTGCTGGTTGGTCAATTTTGCTCTAAGCATTCGTTTGAATGCGATGTCGTATCGTTGGTTGGTTGGTGGATACATAAAAATTCTTAACAGAGTATTATGCGAGCCTGCTCTTTGCAAGTGTGGAGTACGTACAGCCGTTTCAAATGAGCCACAGATTAGAAGTTACAAGTGACGATTGGCGACAAAAGGCGAGCCTTGAGAACCGACACCAGTTTAGGCTGCACCTGGAAATCCAGCTGTGTGAACCCGCTGACGAGTCCGTTCGCTAATGGAAATCAAGCTCAAGCCCATCAAGCACATGAATCCTTGGTCAGTACGGACCAGAATGGAGTCCTGATGTTTCTAAGCGGCGGAAACAATGCGACGGTGCAGGAAAAGAACGAGCACTCGTAGTGAAGATAGCCCAGTCTCCCGATTGGATGGCAGTTTCTCTGACGTTTCGTTAGATCCCACGTGGAGCTCGCCTGGTTCCTCAGCAGCTGCTAAACTCGGCTACGACAGCCTCACAGACCATTACATTGTTGAACTGATATCCACACGAGCAAATAGTTCCTGATTGAATTCGATGGAGGGAACGCAAGCCCAAGATATCAAGGCGTTGGATGCCACTATCCAAGAACTCTTGGCTATGATCGATTTCGATGCATTAGAGGAATTGTGCTCTACCGACGAAGAAAACCAACGTTCAGTGCTGGCGGTCGAAGATTCCGCAGCTTTTGGGGGTAAACGTATGCATCACGAACTAATCCAGGAACTCCGCTACGAAATTGAAATTCTAAGACACCAGAAAGAGAATTTGCACGCCAATCAGCACCTTCGTGAATCGCTAGACAGGCTTTTGGCCACCACTGGAGAACCAAGCTTGCGCTTATACGCCTTCGAAGAGAAACGTGAACTCGCGCTTGCAAGACGAGAAAATGCCCAGCTCAAGGACCGAGTGCGAGAGAATATCAAGATCATCAAGCAAGCCAAAAGCATACTTGATAGACAGTATGCCGGGACTCGAGCCGTATCTGCATCGTCCGCGATTACTCTCAACAAGACATAATGCTCTTGCGAACTTGATAGACCATTGTGGCTCGGGGTGATTTACTCGTGAAGCGTGCTCGAATTGCACGATATAGATGATGTACCGCAAAGAAAATAAACTCCAGTACCCTGATCACTCCCAACCCGACTCACGTGTCTCCATGGCCTCTGTACATGTTCTCGTGATTCCAGTTCAATCTATCCAATCTTGCTTTCCATGAGCTGGTTTTCCACTGATTGAATGTACACATCACACCAGTTTTGGCACGATCTAGCGATCCTCCGCACTCGTTGATCTCTAGGCTTTAATGCAGATCCATCCACCGCGTTCATCGAGATTGATTCAGACACGTGAACAATGGCCGCATGGTCGTCGAAAACCTGGCACGGTGTGAGCAGTGCAAACCCACTATCACGGACCAATACGCAGTGAGCGGAAGTTGGGATATCCTCATTCGCTTGCCAGTAGAACGCATGCTCCCACAAGAGTACAATGTCTCGGTCGTCCACAATGACGCGCAAGATCATTCGTCCATCGAACTCCCTTCCCCCGGATAACTGGTCAATAGTAGCAGTGATTAAGCTCAGATTTCGGGGCTGCCGGTTTCGTCGAATTTGGTCAGACACCTGCAGATGGCACGCATAAATATTAGCTACAGTCGAATTTAGATCATTTCCTCATCACGCACAAGATTGCTTGGGCCCATAATGGCGTTCATGTACACGCAACTAGCGACAGCTTTCTGAATCAACTTGACATCGAATGGAATGACTTGGGTCTCTTCAAATTTCACTCCAGCGCCCTCGTGCTGCACGAACGGAGTCCACAAGTCCACATCCCGGATTGAAGGCGACGAAAGCCTCCGCAGCGCCAGAGTCTGGATCCTTGATCGGTTGAGGAACGCGTTTAATTGATCGTGTCGCGTATTCAGATCTGCCTTGAGTGTGCTCAGAACGCGCGTCTCGTCATCCAAGAACACTCGCGGGACTGTGGGAGATATAAAGAGCATTGCCCTCTGCTTGGCCACCAGTCGCTTCACGTGTTCAACCACTTGTGCGCATTTGGCGCGACGTCTTTTCAGAATTCTGGTCGCGTCTTGAGCATCCTGCCGCGCAATGCGCATGGTGACAGCTAACTGCCTCCAGTTCACTCTGCTGTTGCGTGCACCAGAATCCTGAAGCTCTTTGGCTTGACGCAGCTCTCGCAGTTGCTCGCCCAGCGTCTCGATCTCCCTCTTCAGAGCTTGCACGGCCTCGCGATGCGGTGTATACGTCCTGCGTGCACGGCGGCAGCCTGAGTGCTGATGTAGAGACTGAGCATGTGCATGGCTTTGGATGCCCTCTTCAGGGCCACTAAAGAGCTCTTGCAGCATCGCCAGGTCGGTCAGGAACGCGTCTTCGGTCGTCCTGTTCTCCATGATGATTATGGTTAGTGTCGGTGAATAAGCTTTTTGGCAAGACTAATTCGGCGCCCACACTAATTGCAGATCGAGGACACTTTGATTACGCCACCTCAGAACGATATGGACGAATGCGATGACAATTGGCTGCTGGCGCACGATGCGATCACAGAGTTCCTGTCTGGCATGGACGATCTGGGTGCGATGAACAGCTTCCCCCATCCACAAGAGAAGCAGAGTAGCAGCGTGTCCAGAGGATCGACTGAAACACATCGCGAGCGCGTGTCTGCTCTGCAACAGGAGATCGAAGAACTCCATCGCCATCTAAGGAGTCTTCATGAATATCAGAACCGCTCCGATCTCCAGCAAAGCACATGCTCTTGCGGAACAGCTCCAACCAACTGGAAGCGGCGCACGAGAACCGAGCGCCTCTTGAAGGACCAGGCCGAGCACGTGAACCGACAGCTCAAGAGACGCATCAGAACGAATCAGCAGATCGCCGAGAACGTGAGAAGCCTGCTGCAGAAGCAGTTACAGGCGATGCCGAAAAGACCGCGCGTTGGCGCGACTCTGATGGACGCTGGGTTGAGGGTTTACGGCGTGTTGAGCGCATCATTGGATGCTCAACATTATCACCTGGCTGCGACTCTGCCCAACCGACTGCAGGATTTCAAGCATCAAGATGTATCGATCAATAATAGCGCGGTCATGACATGGCGCCACCGACAGCTTCGCCACCGTCTCGGCATTGACATGGAAGCATTCGATATCATGCCAATCAGTGCTGCTGAGTTCGCAGCCATTGTTTCCGCGTACGCGCAGTTGAACACGAGCCCGTGTCTCCGTCAAGACGTACGTTGTTGTCGGTTTAGTTTTTAGTCTCGACTCTGCAGTTAGACTGATCTTATGCGATATTGATGGGCAGATCGTTGACAAAGTGGACCAGCGGCAGATCTCTGATCCCGTGGGAACGGTTACAGCCGATAATCCTGCAGGCAGCAGCGAGGTGGAAGCGCGATCTATTCTACGGCGCGTTGTGACTGACCAGGCCACTCTGTTCTTGTGGGAGAGCATGTCGTACTGGCAGACGCACGACTCATTGGGGAAACCGAAACGAGCAATGGTACGAGAAAGTGGCTGGCTGATCGTCTCTCCATGGTCCTTTCCGAACGCCAGCATGACTCCGTGCAAGAGCTCCATCAGCATCTATTCCGTGGACGGCTCGCGAATCAAGAAAAGCAACGCATTGGTCAAGGGAATCATCTCCACCACTCAAAAGCTGTTCGATATGAAGGCAAGGAGCGTCGACAACTTGCTCATGGACAGTCAAGTCAGCCAAAAGAAGCAGCTAGATGAGTCGCAATGCATTTGCTGAAGGCATCATACTAAATACAACAAAGTATAATAATACTGAACCACTGGTACATTCTACTATAGCTCCATCAATAATTTCTACTAGTAGTTTCAAGCGACTCGACTTGAACTTAATCTGTAAAACCTCTACAATCCGATGTAATACACATTTGATTATTTATCCAAGGTTATTTGTGACACGCAACAATCACTCAAACGTCTTTCCATCACGTGGTGTGACAGATCTGTATAGTATACGCTATACAAAGATACTGCTTTTCAGTATGTAGTGCTACTCTCCATCAGTCCCAAAGATGGCAGCAAATCAGGCGCTGCACGAGCCGCTGGCCCAGCTGTTGACCAAGGAATCGCTAGCGTCGTATCTGCGGGAGCTGGATGATCTGGACGACGACCCCTTCGGGTTTTCTCTGCTCTCCTGCGGCCCCGGGGGCGACTCGCCGTCGTCAGCCTCCGACCTGGCTCACCCGCCCCTGTCCGCACAGCTGAAACCAGCGAAATCCTCCTCGACGACGGCTGCATCTCCGCATCGGAACACGAAGGCGCAGCATGATGGCCGCGTGAGCAAGATGCGCCGGGAGATCCACGCGCTGTACCAGCAATTGCTGCAAGCGCAGCGTTCGTCATCCGATGCCGATACCGAGGGTTGGAGGCGGCGGGCGCTCAGTGAGCGGCTTGCCAGAGACCGAGCGGAGTACGAGAACGCGCACTTGAAGCAGAGACTGGCAGGGGAGGAGAAGTTCGGGAAAGAAGTGAAGAGATTGCTGCTCGAGCAGCAGCAAATACTGCGATCCAAGACTCCGCACATCAGAAGTTCGCTCGCTGAAGACGAAACACACGTGTTTGGGCTGCTCAAGGCCAGTTTGGATAGGCGGCAGTCGCATCTGGAGGTCTCCCTAGAGAACCGGCTGACCGAGATCATGCAGCTCAGCTTCCTTCGTAGCGACGCATTGGACCAAGACGACAAGTGGGATGTCGTCGAGCGTGGCCAGGGTCTTCGGGTCAAGCTGGAGGAGTCAGTCCTCGTCCCATTCTCGCCTGCCACACTGGATGCAGCGATCTGCCAGCACACTCAATCCGGAACGGTGCAAGTCGTCAGTGACAATGTAAGTTTGGGAGAGGGCCCAACGCAAACCGTTCTGATGGATTTGCATTGAGTTTAGGTTGTGGATAAAGTGTTTCGAAGTGAGGACGTGGAGTCGCGCTTCGCTCTCGATCATGTCTCTGGTGGCAGACAGTTGGAAGGCTTGTCGATCCTGCGGCGCATCCAGCATGAATACGGCATTGTTCTTCTGTGGGAATCCATGTCGTACTGGCAGAGCTCTTACGAGAGCTACCAGAGCCCACACGCCATTGTGCGCGAGAGTGGCTGGTCGATCTTCGCTTCAGCTCAGGCCGACATTGAAGATCTGAGTGTGGCGTACTGCGGCAAATCGTACCGCATCAGGTCGTTCGATGGATCTCATTTGCGCAAGAGCGCTCCTCTCGCCAAGGAGATCGTGCACTTGTGCCAGGCGTTCCACGACCTCCAGGCCAGGCGCATTGAGAACATCGCCATGGACAGAACTCTGCAGCAGCGGCAGACCAGCGGAAGCCTTTGAAATGCTTAAGCAGTTGCATGTAGTTTATTCGTAGCGTGTGGTGGTATTAATAGACCAGAGCGAGCCTTTGAATTGCGCTGCTGAGGAGATTTAGAGACAAGTCTGCTTATACTTGTGGAGAAGTTTTGCCAGGTAGAGCGTCACAGACACAAACGCGTGACGTCGTCGACCTGTACAGTACACATCATACAGGAGCAGAGCAGCCGCTTACGCGGTACACCAAGGCAAAAGGCAAGCGCCGATCGCCAAACCACCCAAACAAACAGTTATTGCGTTGCAAGCGGCTCTCTGTCATACCACATAGGATATTAATCATCGATAGTGATGAAAGCTTCCCATGATATCAGAAGAGAGTCTGAATGCAGGCGTGCTGACACTCAGATCTGATTCATTAACCCGATGACCTAACCGCAATGTCAGAGGATCAATCAAATCGCTCTCCCGATGGCTCTCAGGTTAAAATGCCGATGGGAGCATCAGCTCCAAGTCAAGTCAACCACGTAATTTAAAGGCCGACATAACGTCCATGCATGTGCGCTACACACTGAGACTAAGACGCTGTACTGCGAGCTGACCTGTCCAGGGGTCAGTCGAACTAGAGTGCGAACGATTGCCATACCAGACACTCTATCGTAGCGCAAGATAAGCGGAAAGCCGCGAAGCGCTCGAATATCCTGCCCATGGAAGTGGACGAATCAGTTCTCCTGCCGTATATCGCTGCCAAGGTGAACGCAGAAGTGTAGCAGTATGCGAAGTGCTTATGTTGCGCTTATATTGCAGAACTCGCATTGTTGCTGACTCTAGATCTCTGTAAGGTTACTGATAGATCTGCTCGTGAGGAAGCTCGTGCACACGTGTCAAGAGTTCCGCAACCACCACTTGAGGCGGGGAGTCAACGCCATCGATCCAGAGTTGCGTCGTTAGTATTAAATACGAATCACTGTGTGAAGTCATGTCGATCCGTTGAGAAGAAACCGGTTGGACCACTACAGTAGTACCGGTATACAGTACTAGTCTTACTCCGAGGACGACAACTGGCTGTTGGCCTACGATGCATTCACAGACTTCCTCATGAGCACGATGGCCGTCAGTGCGGAGAACGGACCTGCGCTAGTGCCGCTCTGCATAGGTTCCATTCGCTGCTCTGCTCCGATCTGTTCCGGCGCTCCGATGCCACAGAGCCAGACGCCGAGCTCTCCATTGCGAACACGTGCGCGCTCTCCACACAGAGGTCGACAGTCTGCATCGCCATCTGAAGCGGCTTCACGACGAGCAGTATGAAAGAAGAACGCCAAAACCAAACGAACTGGAAGCACCGTGCTGCCAGTGAGCTGGTCATGAAGGCACACGCTGAGGACGTGAATCGCCAGCTCAGAAAGTTCGTGGCTGCTAACGAAGAGTTTGTACATAACGTGAAGCACTTGGTGAACAAGCAATCGCAACTTGCATTGACACTACCACGTATTAGTATCGCTCTTGGAGACGACGGATCTCGGGTTACGGCATGCTAGAGGCTGCCTTGACTGCCTTGACTGCTCGACAATACCAACTGGGAACCAGTCTTCGCCAGCGACTTCATGCAATCTCACGTTCTGTACATCAAAATCGCAAGACATAGCCAGAGTGTGGCAGATCAAGAAGCTTGGACAAGGGATTTGTATGGTGATGAGTCAATTTGGATTGCTGCCGTTCGCTGCTGCTGAATTAGTTGGCATCCTGTCCTAGTACACGCTGCTCAACACGACCCAACGCGTTCAAGAGTACATGCCATCGTCTGATGTTGCTGTGCTGATGACTGAACTGGATTAATTTGAATGCATTTAGGTTGTTGACAAGGTCATTTAGAAGCGACAAATCCGCGCGACAGCAGCCATCAGACTGGACAATCCTGCTGGAAGCACGGAGATAGACGCTCGGCGGATTCTCAGACGTGTCACGACTGACTATGGAACGTTGGTCATGGGGGAAAGCATGGCATACGGACAAATGCACGACTATAGTGAAACATTCAGACGCCCGATAGTGCGTGAAGGCGGATGGACAATCATCGCTCCTTTTCGCACCGGATGATTTGGGAATGCGAGCATTGCGCACTGTGAAAGTTCGGTCACTATCAATCAACATGACAAACGGATTTGAATTAAGGCAAAGCGGTTCGCTGGCGAAAGGAATCATCTCTACGATTCAAAATGTATTTCGAGCGGCAACAACATAACGTCGAAAACTTGTTCCTGGAACACCAACTACACAGTGTAACTAGCTCAAAGTTGCTGGACTTGATACGCTTCTTAATGCGCTTTTATTTCGTGATGTGCGATGGATTATTCATTTTCATGATGACGTATGCCTGCCATCAATGGGAATACGATAGAAGCCTACCGTTCGAAGTTGCTTTGAATGGATTGAAATAGCCAGACTGAGATGGTTCCCGATCGGTAAAGAGGCATGAGAAAGCTGCGCATGAACGTGGTAATTTATTGTCAACTGAATCATATCGGTGACAAAGCGACCATTTTGGAGCTGATGCGTGCCTAAATTAAAAGCAAACCAATAAAAGCGTATGCGCCTGGGTTGGAAGTCGACGTGTGTGGATCATCCTATTCAGCACGGCTCTATTTTATTTATGTGACCATTGTCGTGTGCTTGGCTTGGGGGTTAGCGCTTTAACCAGTATGACCCATAAATCGTATACCCACCAAGTTAGTCAAATTCTGAATGTGTTGTCGCCAGAACCTGTAGGTATCGACAGTCCAAGATCCATTCTGGTGTGTGAAATGGGACAACGCAATGATTACGACTTCGCTGTAGGCGCAATGACGGAATTTATTTTTAGAATGCTATGGCATCATCTTGCCTCAATTGCGTTCTCAGCGTCTGATCAAGCAAATGGAATAAAGATATCGTATATT
>JAADVW010000506.1:0-25292 GCA_023335875.1 Elongisporangium prolatum | reverse complement strand
GATGGTGACTCACACATCGTTTTCCCAAGTGATAGCGAAGGAATGTCGTCCGTGCTGTTTATAAGCAGAACGGAGAATACGAGACAGGGATAAGAAAGAAAACGATGGTTGTTAGAACCTACCTCGATGTCGCTTCCGAGGCAAGGAAGGAGTCACTTACTGCACTCGCCTCTCTTTTGACTTGAGTGTTGCTGGATTCGCTAGATGAAGGACCAAATCTCGCGCGTTCACATCACAGAACATGACCCAGCTATTATCTTGGACTGGAACTTTCCTGCTCTGCAAGCATTCGTTGAGAGGGCGAACAGAATCGTACGGGCCGCAGTCCATGTAGCAGCAGTTCCGGATGCAGCAGGTGCACCGGCGGTCCCGGCAGCAGCAGATGTACCAGCAGTACCAGTGTGGTTAAGGACAGCGCCGCCCATGATGACTGCCGAGTCACTTACAATTGATATCGTCGCGTTTCTGGTAGCTCTTGCAGGTGGTCAATTCATGCAGGTCATGCTCGCTCCAAACAACATGGCCCAGTATGCTCGCGTGCGGGAGCGGATGCGTGATATTGAAGTCAACCCATTCATGCAAGCGGCTATGGCTGGAGCACCGCCAGACGAGCGTCTTGCTACGACGGGTTTCTTGCTAGATGGACGCCGAGTGCTGCAACCGGAATTCGCAGAGCGATTGCCTCCACCAGTTCCAGCACGGCAGTTATTCGCATGAGATTGTCTTGATGTGCGAATTAGTTCATGTTGCACCAAATTTTACCATGAGAAAGCTCTGAAGAAACTCGCATTTCCGCTACTAGCAACGCACCAAAACAATCGAGAAATGTGACTTACTAGTTTTCCACTGCACAACTAAAGGTGCGGGATATAATCGCGTACGTAGCCATCTCGCGCTACCGTGAATACTCGTCCAGTTCGTGGAGCGACTGCGAGACTACGTACAGCGTCGTAGACTGGGCCAGTGAGCTCGGTCGAAACGATTGACTGGGCGCTTGGTGGAATGTGCCAGTTACAGCAACTTCCGTCTCCATGCGCAGTCCAGAGGCTCTTGCGTTCATCATTCGTGGAGACAATGCGATGAATGGCCGCGCCGCTGCGAGACAAAGTATTGAGTGGAGCACTAGATATCCACGCATACAATCAAGATCAGCAACCAGATGCGGATAATTGACAGGAAAGAGCCGCCTAGCTGCATACCTCGTGTTTCGTAGATCCCACGAAGTAAGTAGTCCGTCTTCGCTTCCAGTGAATAATAGTGAGCCTCCCGAAGGCTTGGTCGTTGAAGCACACGAGAGAATGGCAGCTCTTCCCGGGAGATTCATCATGGCGTATCGCGCTCGAATGTCGATGCCCAGTGTCTCTCCATTATCAAGTCCAGCGAAGAGAATATTACCGTCCGTCTCGACCTCGTGTGGGTGTGCTTCTGCCTCTGGTTCTGTGTCAACGAGCTCTTGGTCTGCAAGAACAGACAAGCAATGCACCGCGCTGTGATCATCGTTCCCCCACTTGGCGATCACGTCTTGTGTGCCACAATTCCAGAGGTGGATGAGACCGTCGCTGGCAGACGCTAGTAAACAGACCAAGCGATAAGCTTACAGCTGCAAATCCAGGCGAATGATAAACTTACAGAGCACGTTGCGTCCTTTGCCCAAAATGGCGACGTCTTCGATGCCACTGGTGTGGCCTTTGAGGACAGCGGCGCAGCGGCCACTTTCCGCACTCCAGATGCGCACTGTAAAGTCCAATGCGCCCGTGAGAAGTACCTTGGCGCTGGGAAAGAAGCGCACGGCAGTCACGTCCATGACATGGCCAACCAGATGCAGCGGATGGTCACGGGGCATGTCAGTCTCCTCGGTCATCGTGCTTTGCATGGATGGATACACAGTGCAGAAGCCGTCAGCTCCACCGACGGCCACGTATTTCTCATCACTTGATACATCGATCGCATGCAATTGTGGCTTTGGGAGGGACGGCGATACCATGTCCACGGCGCTCTTGAGCGCGTTCGTGCCAGGGTGGACAGTCTCGTTCGGCGCCTGGAACACTGTCGAGCTCGTGATGCGCTGGTGGTGGTGTGGACTGAAATACTTGGCTTGCACTTGGATCCACTTCCTCCCGCGAGCAGTGATCTCTACGAGATGCTCTTGGCCAGTAGAAGCAGCTGCTTCGGTAGCAGTGGACGTTGTTGACTCCATTGATAGTTGGAAATGCGCATGCGCAGCTTCACGAACGGCCGTTGGCGCACTCTCTTCTTGATCTCGCTCGCTTCTCTCGTCATGCACCACGGTACGCTCGAACACGTCAAGCCAGCAGCTTTCGTCCTCGGGGGTCTGGTCCCAATCTGGCTGCAGCTGGAAGTACACGCACGGCTCCGAGTCTTGCGCCATCTCCATCGAAGAGCTCTCCGTCACAGATTGGTGTAAAGTTCGATTCTTGTCCACTAAGTCCGCAAATCAGAATACTGGAAATCCTGCTTAAGTGCGCAGCGAAAGGTCACATTGATTGGCTTGGGCAAAAGATTCCAGCGATTCCAGCTCAGTCGCTCAGCAGCTCCCGAGGCCACAAGCAGCAGAAGCCATGGAGTCCAGCCGCATCAAGTCGTATCTGCGCTCGGCCTCGTCACTGATGATCGGTCGAGCTTCGAGCGCCGTTCCTCCCCCTGCGGCTGTGAGTCCTGAGCGCACGGGCGTGAGCGATCCAGCACCAGAGACCAGCGTACCAATGCCGGTCGCTCCTGCTGTGCTTTCGCCCCAACATGAAGAGGGAGATCCTGTCGTGGGAACTACAACGAACGATGCGGCACCCGTGAGCACAGACAGCGACAACGTGGGCTATTTATGCGAAGCAGATAAACCGACGAAGCATTACCAAGTGACTTTCCACCAGTGGATCCATGCTGAGAGTGACTTGGAGGTTGATCTGACGGCGAATGCGGATTCAATGAAAGGTGATAAAGCTAAACAGCCTACGCATTTTGTGGACGTGCTTCTTCAAGTTGACGCGCACGGCATTGGGATCAATCTATCTGCACAGCGATGCACTGTTGGTCTTGAGACGAATTCCTGCTCAAGACTTGTTGTGATATCGTTCCGAAGACTTCATGCACATGATGTTGGTCCAGCTGAGGCCTGTCAACAGATTCGCGTTGGCGATGAGCTTGTTTCCATTGATGGCGAGCCTCTGTACAGTCTCGAGCGACTGCTCGTCAAGATGAAATCCATCCGCAAGAACTCTTTTGTGCTGGTTCGCTTGGTAAGACATACGTTTGAAGATGCGAAGCATGGCAAGTTGATCGATCCTATTGGATCCACAGATAACAATGAGGTGCTTCTTGAAGAAGAAACGAACATGCTGAAATTCGATACGCTTCTTCAATCCAACGCTCATGCGGCAGCCGTGATGATGCGCGATCTGGTGCGCAGAAATCAAGCACTCCAGGAGCAGTTAATGGCGAACAAGCTGCAGCAAGCAGAGCAGAGTATTCAACTAGACCAGTTGCATGCGCTATATGCTCGTACACAGCTCGATAACTTTCCAAGTTTCTCATTCCCGAAAAGCATCCGGCCATTTCTGCGGTATCCAAGTGCTGCAGGTGACTCGGACGGGACAGCGGTGACCTCTTCATCGATTGCGCCTGTTGTTAAGCCTACTGGGACATTGAAGCTACATGCCGATATCGAGCTTGCTATTCACGAAGAGAGAATCAAGCTAAGAAGAGAGTACGCACGGCAGTTGGAATTCGAGAAAAACAGGATTGCAAAGCAATACGCAGATCAGTCGCGAGCTGTACAGCAAGCTATGCAAAAGAAAATCGAGATGTTGGAAGCAGGGTTCCAGCGAACAATCGACGAGCATTTATCAAAACCTTGTCAATATTTTCAGCCTCTACAAAACGAAAACAAGGATGATGACGAGTCAGGCTCATGTTGTGCGCTCCAGAAGCACATTCAGCAAGATTTGCTTTACCAGCACGCGAGAAATCATTCTAAAGACCAAAGCGTTAGCACCGCTTGCACCTTGCCTGCGCATACGAAACGTACATCGATTGGATTTGAAATGGATTGTTTAAATGGGGCACGAGTTCAAAATATCGTTTCAATTATTCGGAACTACGACCGCCTGGTAAACGTCAAGATCGCTTGCGTCGAAGGTAGTCCAGATTGTGCGAATCAGCCGAAAGTAATAGAGCAACTTACTCCTGACGATAATGATCCTTTGCAGCCATAAATAATGAAAGCAGTAGTCTACCAAGTCGGTGCAACACATTCTCACAGCAACATCACATCATAAGAGTGCATTCGAATAAAATAACTACTTTAATACAGCCTTCTCGAAGCCGAATCATACTCAACTTCATCGCGAAAGTAACAAGGTTTAAAAAAATCAGCTTGTCGCACACTCTTGGACACCTTCCCGCTCTCCAGGCTGAAACACAAGTCGGATAATATTTGCATGCGTGCTTCCCAATGTTGCGCTGAAGGTTGAACTCATTTGGTTTTGATTTTGCTGAGTCATTTCATCCAGTTGATCTTCAGTGGGCGCGCTATCGAGTTTGCCAGTAGGAGTCCACAAACGAATGACATCCTCGATGCCACTAGTTGCCAGGCAGGCATCAGTCGGGTGCGATTGGACACAGTTGACGATATCAGCATCCGCTTCAATAGCATTTGCAAGCTTTCCTGTCGACTTTTCCCAAATGAATGCGCGACCATCGTCGCTTCCAGCCACAATATACGCGTCGTTATTTCCAAGAAAGGAAGCTTCTTTAATGTCGGTTTGAATGTTGCAGTATCCGATGTACCGACGAATTGGATCACAGTTGACCTCGATGCCATGCAAAGTACTATTTTTCCAGAAGCCGGCATCATCGGCTGGTATAGGTTTATCTTCAGGATCATCCGTGGTGCTTCTATTATTCTGAGATCTTTGCTCTGGATCGGCTTCGCTATCACTTGAATCTTCTTCGAAGTCTGACCACTGCTCGAAACGTGAACGCTGATGAGGCTCAGTGACTCCGTTTGACGAAACGTCTTTCACATATGCCTTCACATCCGAAGCATTATCAGGATAATTGTAGCGGTACTTTTCAGCTAGGCACGCTGCATGGGCACCTCGCTTTCCCTTATGCAGAGTTTTGATATACAGAAGTTCAACTGCACGGTCGTTTGGATCAATTTCCAAAGCCTTTTTGCAGTATATCGTCGCCATATATACGTCTGCATTCCAGGCTCTTCCAAGATACGCCTTTGCCGTGTTGTGGAACAAATCCTTGCAAAACGATAGCGTCATTGTTTGCAGGATGCCAGTATTGCATGCTGGAATGAAGAACTTTAACGCACGCGTGAACTGACGATCCAGTAAGGCCACGAGACCCTTGGAATGAAGAGTTTTAAGTTCATCTGCCGAGATTTGTAATGGCACACTTCGCTCATCCATATGCATTCCATTTTGCCATGCTGGTAGCATCGCTTGCGTTGTCGCCAGTCCTGCGTTTGGCTTGGGGCTATCCTTGTTTAGATCCAGCTGATTAGCACCAACTCGATTCTCCTCGCTTTTCCAATTTTGCATTGCATCGCTTGCGATATCTTTTGGGTGTTTTCCATTTCCATGCATTAAATCTTCGTTGCTTGGACTCATATCATTCATTTCAAAAATCTTTACGCGATCGCTCTCATTTCCACTGTGGTTTTTGACCTTGAACAAATATATGTGGTCGTTATGGTAGTTTGTGAGCAACTCGGTTCCATCGCTGTTAAATTGAATGCTAGTTCCATGCGCGTTGGCGTGCCGACGTTTTACAGATCGGTCGCAGAAATCATCTAGATGAAAATGCGGTGGAGCAAATATCTGAGCAGGGACCGTTGTCCAAGAACTGGTTTCCAGATTCCCGCTACTGCGCTGGTGGCAGGGCTGGATACGAAGCATTCGACGATCGTAGAGTCGCGTGTAACAATCTCCGCAAGCGATAGCCATCAAATTCGGGTCTAGCGGATGGGTAGCCATGCCCATACCCGTCAAAGTTCGTCCTTGTTCTGTACGTCCCAAACGAATCAACACTCCTGAAGTGTCTTCGCCATCCTGCGCGTGTCCGTTCGTGGTCGGGAGTGCGCGAATGTCAAATTGATATACAATACCATCTTCAGCAACGCTCCAGAACACCTTGGGTACGCCATACGAGCTTCCAATATCCTTTACGCGGCCACGATGCATGCGAAACACTTTGGTAGATTCCGGGCGAAACGGGGCGTAGTGAATGCGCACTTCCTTGTCCATTGCTCCTACAGTGTCAGCCACATCCTCTTCAGCTCTTAAAACAACACGCAGGGTCCTATAACTTTCACTAGCAGCATACCTGTAGCGATGATATGGTCGTTCGTCTCGGGCACAAAGCACACAGCAAATATATTGAGTGAATGACCCGTGTTGATCACTTCACGCTGCTTCCGAGCGGCATAATCCCATATCCGCACTGTAAGATCATCGGACCCTGATCCAAGCAGTGTTCCCGCACGGTTCCATCGCAAATGGTTCACGCAACCTTCGTGGCCAGTGAGCACACTCTCGCACGCGAGACGGCGCACAAAGCTGGCGTGCGCATGCAAGGCCGGATCTACGATACGCGGGTTTCCCAGCGCCTCCCTCTGGTGAATGAGCGCAGTAAGGCTCGTGGCATCCAGTGCCTCTCGCAGCGGAAGCGGACTCGCTCTCTGTCTGGCCGTACGCATGCGTTCCCCTTGGCCTTTCCTCCAACGGCGCGCGTCTTCAACTAAGGCTGGGGGCAAATGCGCGCATCAGAGTGACGGTCTTCTTTCTTTTTTATTCGCCCATGGTAATACACGATTGGTTGAAAACAAGCGCCACCACTTTACAGGTATGTGATTCGTTGAAATGTTTTCATTATCCGATGATTGGATAAAATCGATCTGCATTGAGAAATCAGACCGCCGTCTGTTTTGGAGGCAACCATAGGGAAGATGGAAGGGGCTACTGTTCAGGTGGATAAGATGGTTCAATGAGGCTTGGGAAGGCGGCAGGCGGGATCATAACCGATCAGGCAGCAAAGCTCTTTTGAGTGAACGATGGGCAAGGCGCGGCGTAGCAATCCCTCCTTGCGCACCAGTGCGCTGTTGCGATGGCGCGTGGTGGACCTCATCAAGATCGCGCTGCTCTGCGTGGTGATCCTGCTGCTGTCGTGGAACATCTCGATGGTGTCGCACGTGGCGCAGAAGACCTCAACATCAGCGCACGAAGGCGCTCCGCATTTGCTGCGCACGAACGATATACCGAGAATCACGAGTGCTGCGCCTGTTGCGCAAGCGCTAGCGGAAGAAGATACCGACGACTCAGCGCCGACGACAGGAGCGATGTTGGATCCAGTGCGCTCATCGAAGAAAGCTGTCAAGGGGACGACAGCAGCACCGAAAAAGGCGTCGGATCCGTTGCGTGAACGCCCGTGGTTCCTGGATCCCAACACATATAAGCGCAGTGTACGTGACCTGTACCTCACGTGAGTTTATGAAGCAGGAAGGACGATACTGACGATGATTCATGTGTTTGTAGAATGGTTGTGATTTTTCTGAGGCTGTTCGTCTCTTCCGGCCGGAACAATTGGAGCTCAATTGCGCCAACATTGACCAGCTCCAGCTTGGCGAGTACCTTGGCGAAGGCTTCTGGCGCAAGGTGTACAAGGCCAACTGGAAAGGTGCGCCGTAGTATTCAAAAGCATGGATCGAGCAGGGCTTTCGTTGCTGATATCCTCTGTTTAGGCCGCGACGTCGCTGTAAAGATCGTGAAGGAGAAGCTAATGAACCGGTCGGACATCATCACGCGCCACGTGGAAGAAGTAGCCGCGATGTTTCCCGTGCGCAACGCGCCCAACATCGTGTCGCTCATCGGCTGGTGTAACACGACCGTCGTGGTGGACTTCGTGCCCAATCCGCTGGATGAGCTTCTTTACGACTCGGATGAGGAAATCTCAGTACGTCGCTCGCTTGAACTAGCTCGTGACGCTGCGCGTGGACTCGCGCAGTTCCACTCTGGCGCAGGTGGTCCCTTTGCGCACACGGACATCCAGTCACGTCAGTTTCTCATCCACGCGAATGGCAAGCTGCTACTGAACGACTTCAACCGAGTCAAGTACACTGGCAAACGCAATATCGCTGGCGCCACGGGTCAAGAAAAGTGTAAATTCCACACGCCGGTGGCCAAGGGCAAGTGGCGGTCGCCAGAAGAGTACAAGTTGATGCCGCTGAACGAAAAGCTGGACATTTACAGTCTCTCGCTCGTGCTCTGGTCGATCGCGTCACGTGTCAAGCCGTTTGATGACCGCACGCGCGAGCAGGTCTATGAACGCGTGCCCAAGGGCGCACGTCCGCCTATTGAGGCCATGAGCAGCTACCCGAAGGCCATGCAGGACCTCATTGTACGCTGTTGGGACGCGCATCCGAAGAAACGACCGTCAGCGAATCTCTTGGCTCACGAGATCGACAAAATACTGAACGATTATGACGATAAGTGAGCAGTGCATTTGCTGTCTTTGTCATTTGTGTCGATCCGTAGAAATAGAAACAGAATTCGAATTTAAAGAAGACACAGTTTAAACGCTTTTGTTGTTTAAAATCGCTGTTACAGGCTCAACTTGCCATTTCAACATGAGTCAAACGAGTGCGTCATTCTATACTAGCAGTATGGATTTTAGTTCCGATGATCCCTCCGGAAAAGCCAGTGAAAACCATTGTACGCACGCTGTTTAAACCATTACTACGTAGTACTATTGTCCTCGCTAAATGAATTAATCAATACTGTATATGCTTTTCGAGGCAATATCGTCGACAAGCTTGTCCCATTTTTCAGCAATAAATTAAATTCGCGTATCCGGTAGCGTCGCTTCCAACGTTGATGTTTCGAGCGTGTACCACGAATTCATCTGATTGCAACGAAGCTTCACCATTAACTCCAAGATTACATCATGTCTCTCAAGTTCATTTAAACAGGATATCAAAAGATAAGTCATCCTCTGTGTTTCGATTGAATTTATTAGTATATCAACACTGAACAGTAATCTTCTGGACATGGTAGGGGCATCACTGATTTACGTGTAAATTCGTTTGTCGACTTTCACGTTTCGTAGATGCTCAACATCAACAGCCGATAATTCACCGGAGCCCAAGCTCTAGTTGCCTTTAACAAAGGACTACGCAAATCAGGATTGAAAATGCCCCAGCATTTAACTTGTAATCTATTGACTGTCGATAAATTACTCTGCAAACCTATTTGAAAAATCGGCTTGTGGTGTGTGTGCATTTCATTGTGTTGACGGCACGAAGCGATATTACTATTCGCATGTCTTTTTATCTTCTTTCTTTAATTTGAAGGGCTCGCGCAGAATCTTCTTCGGAAAAACAGGGACAAATACCCTTGACCATACGAACATCGCTTGCAGTACGAAAGCCAAGAGAGGTGATATCGCTTCGAGTTTATGACACCGCACTCCATCTCGTTCATCTTCATATGATACGAAACGCCACAGAGTGGGCCTTCCAATATATAGAGTTTTCACGAAATCAAAGAGTTCGTATTCGTGATAAATTTGCGGAAGTTCGTAAGTTCAAAACCGCAAAATGGATGTGGCCGTATCTCGAAGCTCTTGTGGTCCAACGAGATCTTAAGCAAACAAGACTAGTACGTGTCTGCTTCAAGTCAACTTCGAAGCGTTCATAAACCGCGTAAACGCTTCGTGCAAAATTTGCACGAAGCATTTGCACTGCAAATTCTTCTCGCAATCGCGTGACCATCAGACCAGTTGCCGCATTTTGGTTGCATGTAAATTTAGTTTCAAATGCACTACGTAATGTCCTAACGTTACTGTTTGATTTAGGCCAAGTACATACAGTACCGTAGATGAGCGAATATTGCACCTCACCATGTGCTAATCACTCTGCCCCATTTTTCGCGCATTGCTACCACCAAAATGCGGTACTTTATGTGTAACCAGGCGTTCTCATGTAATAGTATGCAGAGAGGGGACTGCATGGACCACCGGAGTCAAAGTCAGTCTGATATAAGAGAGTTTTTACTTTCTTTGGTATCGGTTTATTTCTACGATATGAAGTCGTGGAGCCAGACTAAATGCAAAAATTAGACATACACGTTGGGGTTCGTAGGAGAGGGCTCGCTTAAGCCGAGCCTTCGTCCGACTCAACGCCGCAGCCTTCGGCCGACTCGGTGGTCTCATCCGTGGTCTCGTCCGTGGTATCATCCACGGTTGAGGCAGCCGTCGTGGTCGTCGAGGACGTAGAGGCGGGCGTGACAGTGGGGGTCGAGGACGACGAGGCCGAAGCAGCCGTCGACGTGGAGGTGGCAGCAGCTGAGGCGGCCGACGAAGCCGAAGCGCTAGCGCACGTGGTCTGCGTGGTGGGACTGGTCGTGAAGGCCGTGACAGTAAAGGCCGGGGTGTCACCCACAGCCCAGACGCAGCACGGATCGCCGAAGGCCTCGCCGTTGGTCATGGACGAGCTGGGGAACGTGGTCTTGCAAAAGTCCGCGGTCCAGGTGGCGCTGATGCCGTCGAAGGCCGTGCCGAACGCAGTGTAGCCGTCATCCGTGTGGCCAAGCGACTTGGAGAAGAGCGAGCCGTTCGGGAGCTCATCCAGGTACTTGGCGTAACCAGCGACCTGTTGGGTTGCGAGGGCGGCAACAAGCGCGATGGAGGCAATCTGCATCATATTGAACTGTTCTGGGATGGGGAGCTGGACCTGTGGTCGGCGGATTCAAGAATGAGGAATAGGACCAACCGCTGTATTATGCAGAGGCCTGGAGGATCGCGCGCGCATCGGGAAAGGAGGGGGAGCGCCTGATGGTGATACGAATCCATCTGGCGGACGTGATGTTGTGCGGTTGCGAGCCAAATCTGGTGGTTTGATAGAGGGGCGTCATGCGCTGCGACGCCAGATGGCGGACCATGTGTTGTTGCCAGCTGGGATTTCGGCAAAGACGCCGAACTGCAAACTGACTCTGGATCCTCGTTCTGGCTGGACAGTACTGTACTGGTACAGATAGTGGTACACTTTCATGAGACCATGAGCTTCAGATGCACATGCAAAACGCACATGTGGTGGCATTTAGTTGAGGAAGGCATTTTAGAGGGACAAAAGGGCCCTTGCAGAGTGGGCTGAAGAACCAGCAGCAGACATAGAAGCAGGGGCTAGGGCCTCGAGTTCGTTCACTCAGAGCAGATGGGGCTGTCTGGGTTCCGTTGGTTCAGTGTTGGGAAACCGCGGCTTTTAGTGTTTTAACCTTAAAGACGCGTGGCAGACCTTTTTGCCCTGTTGCCTTTTAGATACATTTCACTTTCTGAGGTGGAAGACAGCCTGGTAAAACACGTTTTGCCGCGGCAAATGGCAATTGGTTTTATTGTCCTTTGCAACCCTGGTTGGTTTGGTGGAGATTGGCTCTTGCCACTCGTGTATGTATGCTGTCGTGCTTGTTTGCATTCTCGATGCAAATCCGCACGCACACGCACAGCGACAGCCGCATAACACTCAGCTCTGCATCTGCTTTTCAGAGAACAGCTTATACTGTAGTACCGAAAAATCTCACTTAATCGAGAGTACGACGAATGTACCATCTTCAGCGGTACAACGTGATATTATTTGCGGATCTGATTCGTGCATCGCCATGCTCACATCATGGACAACAGGAAGCAAAATGGTCGCTCCACATGTATGTCCGCATAGCAGCGTCCAATAGCTGTCTCAAACCACTCCATCGAAGCAACGATATGACATTCCACTGGAATGTGCTGGAATCATACCAGCAGGCCTCACAAAAGACTTGGCACAACGAATGAATCCGTTTTCGTAATTACGCTCTCACTGAATTTACCCCCATTGTGCATCGCCAGAGTTAGAGGGGACTCCATGGCGAGAATGTGCTTGGGATGTCGTTTTGTGGAGTGATTAGCTGCAGTCAACGCATGCAAGCAGCCTGTTTAGTCAACTGGTTCCCATTAACCGTCAATACTTTTGTTGGCTACAGTACAATTCTCCCTTCACAAGCATTCGTAAATGCTGCGGCATCAGGTGCTGGCGGCCTCGTTCTCCTCAGCGGCCAAATGGCCACGCCTTCGTGCTGCAGCCAATGGACTGCGTCGTCCGTGGGACCATGAGCACGAGAGCCAAGCTTCTGGTCCGCCAGTTCCGCTTCTGGCGCTGCCCGAGTCCTCCTACGCTCTCTATGCGGAAGAAGTGCATTGTTTCCTCGGTCTTAATGGCAGCGGCAAGACGCGTCTACTGAAGCAGCTGCAGCAAGTGGGTGATGCCTCCATCAACACCGGTGGCAGATCTCGCTGTCGCGTTTCCAGCCTCAGTCTCGATGCGCATCGCGCGTTTGTCGCGCAGCATGGCGACCGTATCGTGGCCGACGTGCTGGGAGGCGTAGGCTCGCCGACAGCGCGAGACTTGATCGTTCGCTTGGGTCTGTTTCCTGTATGGGAGTCCCATGTGCGGCATCTGTCCACTGGTGAGATCCGCAAGGTCATGCTCGCTGTCACGCTGCTCAAGGTGCCCAAAGCGAACGTGCTGATCCTGGACCAGCCGTTCGATGGTCTAGACGTCGCTGCTCGAGCGCAACTGCAGTGGATGCTCACGCAGCTCACGAGAGGCTTCACGCGGCTGCTGGTGGAGACCGGATTCGGCCGCAACAACGCGCTGGCATACAAGACCCAAGTGCTGTTGGTCGCGAACCGACTCGAGCAGGTCTTCCCTGATATTCTCTCGCACGTTGTTCTGCTCGACAAACAGCAATCGCACGATTCAAAGCCGTTGGAGATTGTGCCGTGGGTGTTTGATGATGTCAAGCAAGCGGAAGGCAATGAGGCCATGATGAAGACGCTGCATGGGTTCTTGGATCAGCAACATCTGGCCACGCGCAATCAAATGGATGACAACGAGATAGTCAATCTGGTTCAGAAGCTCTTTGACTGCAACGGAACCAGTGGAGTGAAAGCTCTGCATCCAGCAGTTGAGCTCAGCTCGGTCTCGATCGCGTACGATCGTCGGGTATTGCTGGACGCCGTGGATTTCGCCCGCCATTCACATGATCATTGGGTGTTGTTGGGTCCGAATGGCTCGGGTAAGAGCTCGCTCATGCGCGTGTTGATGCAGACGCCAGGGCATGGACTCAGCAATGGCCAAGTGCGGCTTCATGGTGTCAACGTGCTGAACGATGGAGTGTCCATTCGCGTCGAAGCCATCTCTACTGACCAACACATCCACTTGCTGCACCAGAGCGTCTCGGGTCAAGACTCAAAGCACAAGCCGACAGCTCAAGAGCTCATCACAGCGAACGCAAAGTCCGAAGACAAGGCCCAGCTCGCCACGCAACTCTTGGCTCTGGATCCAAATCTTCTGGCCCGCAGCTTTGCGGAGCTGTCGCAAGGCGAGCAGAAGCTCGTGCTCATCGCTCGTGCGTTGGCGGCATGCCCTCAGGTGCTGATCCTGGATGAGATCACGCATGGGCTTGACCCGTTCAACCGCGCTCATGTGCTGCGCGTGATCAACTCAATTGGCACTCACGCGTCGCTCGAGACGCACTTGATCCTTATCACGCACCATGAGGACGAGATCACCGAGTGCTTCTCTGGTGTTTTCGAGATCAAGGACAAGCAGCTGGTCGAGAGGCGATCGGAATAATAGATCTACACAATCAACTACAATCATGCGTTCTCATTGATCAGTCTCCTTCTAACTCTACGCGTATGGGCAGTCAACACCGTTCATCTCGACATACACCGACTTGAGCTGGGTCCAGGACTCGATGCCAGCCAGACCGTTCTCTCTACCGAGCCCAGACTTCTTGAAGCCGCCCCACGGCAGCTCCACAGGCGCCAAGTTGTAGTTGTTGATCCAAGATGTGCCGACCTGCAGGTTGGCCACCATGCGGTGAGCTCGCTGAAGATCCTTGGTGAACACGCCGGCCGACAGGCCGAACTCGCTGTCGTTGGCGCGAGCGAGCACTTCTTCCTCCGTGTCGAACGGCAGCACGCTCATGACCATGCCGAAGATCTCTTCACGCACTATCGCCATGTCGTCCGTGCAATCCACGAAGATGGCCGGCGTGAGGAAGTACCCATTTTCGCTGCCAGGCACGGGCGTCACGCGCTGACCGCCACCACTCAGTAGTGTCGCGCCTTCAGCGAGACCCTTGGCGATGTAGCTCTCCACTAACGCCATGTGCTTGGCGTGAATCATGGGACCGATATCCGTCGCGGGATCGAGCGGGTCACCGATCTTGAGTTTAAGCGTGCGTTCATGCAGTCGCCTCACAAACTGGTCGAAGATCTTCCGCTGCACGAAAACGCGCGTGCCATTGGAGCACACCTGGCCAGATGAGTACCAGTTGCCGATCATCGCGCCAGAGACTGCCTGCTCCACGTCAGCGTCTTCAAACACGATCAGAGGCGACTTGCCGCCAAGTTCCATAGTCACTTTCTTCAGTCCTGACGCAGCGCTCTCGTATACGCGACGGCCGGTGCCCACAGATCCAGTGAATGAGACCTTGGCTACTGCTGGATGGGTCGCCAGGGCGCTGCCGACTTCACCTGCGCCCAGCACGACGTTGAACACACCTTCAGGCACACCAGCTTCCAGGTACGCTTCTGCCAGCTTGAGCGCTGTGAGCGGAGTTTCTTCGGACGGCTTGAAGACCATCGAGTTGCCGAATGCCAGAGCCGGAGCCGACTTCCACGCCGCACTCTGCAGCGGGTAGTTCCAGGCACCAATGCCTGCAGTCACACCGAGAGGCTCGCGTCTCGTGTATGCCCAGCTGCCACCAGGTATGTCAAGCATTTGACCTCCAACAGCAGCGCTCACGCCGCCATAGTAGTTGAGGCAATCGGTCGCGCTCAGGACGTCCACGACGGTGGTCTCGGCCATGGCACGACCGGTATCGATGGTCTCGAGGTGCGCGATCTCGTCATTCTGCTTGGTCAGGATGTCAGCAGCCTTGCGAAGAATCGTACCGCGCTCTGTGGGTGACAGCGCCTTCCACTGAGCCTGGCCAGCGCGCGCACCCTGTACAGCTATATCCACAAGCTTGGCGTCTACGGTCTGCACTTCGGTCTCAGGCTTTCCAGTGGTCGCGTTCATGAGCGTGAGGATTGGGGAAGAGGCTGAGGCCTCTGACACGTACTGGCCGTTGATGAAGGAGCGCACGCGGCGCAGCGCTGTCTTGTGCATAGAACTCATGCTGGTTCACTCACGACGCTTGTTCGAATGGGGGATCATCTTATCGATGTTGAAAATGTTTTGGTGGGTAAAATACCGGTATCTGATCGGTAGACTAATTAATATGCGACATGCGATAAGATATTGGGTGTCGCACATCAAATGCATATGGGCATTTTAGACAAATTCAATTGTTGTTGCCGCTCGTGTCTCTTGGGGCTTCATGGAGCTCTTGCTCTGGAACGCCAGCGAAAGAAAGTCGATAGAGCTCAAATGTGGAGCTGGAGGTTGATTCTTCTTCGGTGTTTCCGCCTCTTCGAAAGAGGCAGTTGCTGTGGAAATGGTTGCGTCGATGTCGTCTTCAAAGTCCGGCGCAGAAGGTGCATACTCTGGACACGGGATAATGGATACCATGCCGACTGCTTCTTGTTTAACAGCGTCGCATGCTCGCTCTTCGATGCTTGCTTCATTTGATTCACTACTAGTTGGCTGTTCAATGGCGTTGGATAGAGGAATCAGTTCAGATTGTGGCACAGGAAGCGCATCGGGAGAGAGCGAAATGTGATCCATGCACATTTCGCAAAAGGATTCGCTCATGGGATTGAGAAACGTGCACTGGCGACAGCTCCATGAGGCAGCAGTTAATTCGTCAGGCTCCTCATATGTGATGGCTTCTTCCGCAACTACTTCATGGGCTTCAACCACCGGTACATCCGAGGAATTGAGCTCAGTCGACGCATAGGATTCAATCACGTCAGCGTACTGCTGTGAGCCGCTTTGGCTCGCAGCCTCAGAGCCGTAGTAGTACGCGTTATACGCTGCCGTTTTTTCTTCTGTCCACTGCTCAGTCTGGGCTGAATCCGCTGCATACAAAGTGTAGTCCTGACTGTAGTTGACTGTGGCAACAGACTGCTGAGGCTCGTCTAGCACCTGCTGAATGGCAATCTTGAGTCGTGCAGGGATCTCGAGCCTGAACGCATGTCCCACATGTATCAGTCCATATCGTAGAACACTGAGACCAAAGCAACATACGCATGCCACTCATCCATGGCTTGTCGAGCCACACGCAAATCGCGTGCTGTCTGCAGCCAGTTCTTCCTACGACGCAATCCAAATCTCCATCAATAAAACAAATCAGCCAGTTCTGCGGATCGACGCACTTCACAAGATAGTCGAGAATGCGCTGCAACTCTTCCTGTTGCCGTTCTTGGCCGATTCGTGCGGCTGCAGACCACAACACATCCATCGCAGACGCGTCATCGCCCACTTGCCAAGCCATGCTTATGCGGACTCACTCTCTTGTGCAACTACGTGATCTATTAAGGTTTAGCTGTCCAGGAATAACTTAATTTCGCGCGAGTTTCACGAGGCTTCTTCAAGCGCGTGCGTCAAAACGTGCTTTTGAAAGCACTTCTCGGATACGTACACCTTCTTGCAGCTGTTGACTGAGCATGCAAACTTCTTCTTCTCGATCGTCTCTGGATGCTGCTGCTTCGTGTGCTTCTTTAACTCAGCAGCCGTTGGAAGCGAGTCTGCTTCACAGCCGTCGACAGGGCACGGGAACGACTTCTTCAATGGCTTTGGATGAACCTGCTGCAAATGCCGCTTGTACTGGTTTGCAGAGCCGAAGGACGCACCACAAGCAACACCAGTGCACCGGAACTGCTCATGCATCACTAAATGCTGGTCTAGTTCCTGCTGAGTCGTCGCAATGTCGTAGCAATCGCAGTGTGGGCACATGCGAACGACCATGGTCCGAGGTGGATCACTGGAGGCGGCAGCATCCGAGCTTTCATTGGCCTGCCGAGCGACCTGCTTAAAAATGTTTCGCTTTCTCTTGCGCATCTTGCGCGTCGCCTGAATGTGCTGAACGTACATTCGCTTCCAATCGTGCGTGTAGGCCGGACCGTGGACGCAATCAATGCCCAATGCTGGCACTACACGAGCAGCGTACAATTTCTGCCAAGGAGTCTCGAGGTGACTGACGTCGTTAAAGGATCGACACACGAGACTCATGCGACAGAGTCGCTTGGCACTCATGAACGAGCACACGACCTGCATCACTTCCGGCAGCATCAACACGTTCAATCGCTGTTCGTGAGCATCGGGTGCTAAATGCTTGATGCGCTTGCGCTGCGCTGTGAGAAGCTTTATCCGACACCGTTGCTGCTGTTCAAGTAACGACTCGATATCGACCGGAGCAATCCAGTAAGTGCGTTGCAGAGCGTCCAAGAGAGCGTATCGATGCGCAATGCGTCGAAAGGGAAGCCCAGTAATCACTTTATTCGACGGGAAAACCTTGCAAGAGCCTATTTTCTGGCCATTCTGATACAGTTGGTCTACTGTCGATTCGTCATGCTGCATTCGTCTCGCTGCTTCAGAGAACGCAGCAACTTCTTCTTCCGATAGCTCCAGCCATTTGGTCCAAAGAATGTGCATCCAAGTGATAGGCATGACGTAGTAATCGGCTTCCTGCACTTGATCGATGATTCTTTCCTGGAGACTCAAAAGCGACAGCCGCCCATTCCATTCAGCAGAACCGCTCTCTTTGACGTCAATCTCCTCACGCGATACTCGGCCTTCCTGCATGTTTTCCACGACTTGCTGTCGGTGCACAGCGACGTATAACAGCAGTAGGAATATTTTCTGACGGCCATGCGTATCGTCCGAGCGTACAACTGCATAGCAAGCCAAGAGATGATGCAAACACAGCATCACAATGCGCGAAGATACCAGATCTACATGTGCGCAAAGCCCAACGCAGAAGAACAAAGCCGACTCATCTTTAAGCTGAGTTGTCTGCAACGCCTGGATCAGTTTGCTCGCGATACGTGACGCCAGACCATTCACAAATGCGCTCGATACCGACGTAAACACTGTCAGACTGAGCGAAATGGAAGAATTCGAAGTCAGCCGCTCCAGAATCGTTGTCTGCATCGCACTCTCCGCTGCTTTCTTGGACCCTTTGCAGTGGAACAGGAAGGTCTGCAGACCAGAGAAGAACTTGTCCATCAACAGATCGTGGTAGTTGGCCGAGTTGATCACTTCTTCACGCATTCGCAAGCGGTCGACTTCAGTTACGGATTCATCAACCATATTCAGAGCTTCTCCACTGCTCTGCAGCACGACTGACAGGATTAGAAAGCGTACAAGCGCCGTTAGAACCTCCTTAGGCACTTTGTCTGCCACACCAAGCGCTTCAATGAGGTGCCACAAGCCAGAGACCTGCGCGAAGTTGCAATTCACTCGACGACTTCGCACTCTTTGGTCGGCATACGAGCTCAGGACGCCGACCAGCACATGCGGAAACCGTTTGGCTAGACGCTCGACCATTGGCGACAGCGTAGTCCAAACGGCAAAGCAAGGCATGGTGTGATACATGGGCTTGACGTGTCTCCACTCGCACACGGCGCTCCGACCGCCAGTGCGCACCGAGCAGCTCTCTAGCAGCTGATCCAGCAGCACGTGCAGCACAGCACGGGCAACAACCCCCATTGACTCTCCACTTGCAGGCAACTCTGCCAAATGCACCAGATAGCCGCCGATCATCATGGCCACACCGCTTTCCATGGAACTGCGGCTGAGCCACTGGGTCTCCGGGTCAGCGAACACTCTGCGTACACGCGCCGTCGTGTGCGGCTGCACCAGCGCGTCCAGTACGGCATAAAGCTCCGAGAAATGCTGGCGCAGCTCATTGGGCGTGAACCTGCGCTTGGCCAGCTGCAGCTGGAACGCGCGCCGGATCGCAAGACCCAGCGCCTCATTGAGCTGCTTGCGCTCCATTCGGTCGGTCGCCAAGCGGCATCAAACAAGTGGATCATTTACCCAATGACCCATTTCCTAAAGATATCAATAACCCAACTCCCAACTCCCAACTCCCATAATACCGAATACCCAATGGAAGTGTGGTACACGTACGACATTCGTGTCACACGCGAAGTCGTCAGTTCGTTCAGTCAGATCAGTTGAGTGACCGGCTCAAGCGTTCGCCGCCGGATGATCGCGCTGTCCCGCAACCGGTTCATGGGGATCGCAGGCATCGTGGTCTTCGAGCTGCTGGCCTTCTGGTACTTCATCCTGCACGCGCGCAGCATCGGCAGTGGTCTGCAGGACGGCGACATGCGCCTGCAGACCTCGCGCAACGTGCGCTACTGCCTCTCGGGCCAGCATCGCGACCCGCGGTTTGTGGACAAAGGCACGTGCGTCACACCCATGCAGCGGCTCGAGGCGCTCGAGGAGCTGCTGGTCAATTTCAAGATGATCCTAGACTACTACCGCATCGTGTACTGGATCGACAGCGGCACGCTGCTGGGCCAGTACCGGTCGCGCGCCATCGTGCCCTGGGATCGCGATTGCGACATCGGCATGCTGGCCACAGGCATGCAGCAATTGCGCGAAGTGAACCCAAGACTCGTACCAGACGACTATAGACTCGATGTGTTCAACAGCTCGCTGCATGAGCAAGGCCAATGCCAACGAGAGATCCCAGCGCGCTTCATCGATACCAGATTCGGCTTCTACATCGACGTGTTCGAGTTCCTGGAGACCGAGGACTACGTGGGCGAGGACGTGGGCAGCGCGACACTAGGTCCACTGCCATCAGATACATGGGACACCTGCTCGCAATGTCCCTACGTGAGTGGCAACCCACGCGACGCAAAGGGCCCCAAGCAATTCTACGTGCCCATGGAATGGATCTTCCCATTGAGGCCGTGCTTCCTCATGACGTTTGAGGTCAACTGCCCAGCGCAGCCAGTGCCGTATTTAATTCGACTCTACGGCGAGGACTTCATGAAGCCCAGTATCTGGTGATTAGATTAAAAGTAGAATAGAGACAATTGATTGTTACCTGCCGTGATAGTCGTCTTCCCCTTGATATACCTCTTAGATGAATTGACTCGAAAGCGTAGTGGTCATTATGAGCAAATGCAGGCAAGTAAGTCTAATTCGTAGACTTTTTAGTTGGGATCGGAGATATTTCAACTTCGTGTGGGAACACGACAGCTCCTCCACTCTCTTTGGGTTTCTCTTGCTGATCCACGCCTCACTTTGCAACAAGCGGCCGAAAGAGCCGTAGCACATGACTCGCAACACGTAAAAGACCGGAATTTGGAATAGCGCATACGCTTGACCTTGGAACCAAGTGGAGATCGTGATCCTAGCGATAGCCTTCATGCGAAGCGCAGCAGATTTGGTTGACGATTCCTGAAGCATATCGGCATAGATACCAAACGCGATAGCGACCCAAACAACTGTAAACAGCACGTTAAGTATGTGCAGCATCAGATCCGGTCCTGACCGCGCAATGAATATCTCGAGCATCTTGCTAGTGATGAAGCCGAGCATTTAACCTAGAAATGTCGTGAGAATGGATGTCGACGAAAAGAACGCGTCGTCAAGCGTGATCGAGTCGCAGGAGTTGGTCGTTGTGGACGATATTTGGCGTTGATCCACAATTGAGCTCCCGCTAGAACACGATAATATGGAGCACGCGTGCCCAATTTGGGAGGAGGATTTGCAGCTGATACAAGTCAGTATAAACAAATCAAATCTTTTCGCAAATAAAAATATATTAAATTTTCAAATTAATCTGAATTACCTATTATTAATATTTTTTATTTTTATTAATCAGATTATAAATCTATCGTGTTTACCAATTTCACCAAGTAGGGGAAACAGCCCTGATTGATCGCTAAGGTCTCTAACATTTTTATTAAAAAAAATAAATAAATAAAGTAAAACTATAATAGCTCCTACATAAATAACTATTAACATAAGGGATATTTAAACCTTGTTTTAACATTTCTGTTTGCATGTGCAGTCATCATTGCATCCGTAATCGACGCCGTTGCAATATGGCGCACGCGAGCAAGTCTGACAGTACGATGTGGTTATTGCGACAGAACAAGCCTAAGGCTCATCGAATTCGATCGAGCCGAGAAGCTGGCCGAAGGAAATCGTGAGTAAAATGGATGCGATCAAAATGGAAAGGCGATACAAAAATGGCCGAAATTTGTTGCTCAACATGGGCTTTGGGTAACAGCTCAGGCGAAACGTATTGAGCACTTCAATCTCAGTGACAAAGTACTCGAAGAAGCCACGAACGGTTCGTCCATCGTCTTCCATGACTGGCTCGATGAAGAATCCACGGATTTTGCCTTTGGATGATCGCGATCAAATCGCAACGCGGAGACGCTCCCTTCCGAAACACCTGCGAAGGAAAAACTCGAGCCATGAGACTAACGATGGCGTATGCAACCGCACAGACGGCGATATACACGACCACAATGGTTCTGTATTCCTTGCTTGTCCAGTTGAGCTTGGTGTCTTCGGCCTCACGACTGACTTGAGCTGAACCAAAGCACATTTTGCTTGAAGGAGACTTGCACGAGTACATCATGACGCTGTTGACTTCGCTGCATGTGAAACACTGACAGCCTTGCGCGTTGAAAAAATCCTTCGCTGTGGACTCCGAACTGAGTGTGCCGTAGCAACTGCTAGAGGCTTCGATTGAGCTCAGATAGATCAAAAACAGAGGTCACAGCAGCAAATGCGATCACATCGTGCAGGTAGGCGTGCAATGAATACGAAATTCTGCACGGAGACTGAATCACTGCTGTAAAATTGGAGCTTGTTGTGATGGAAACTCGATTTGAAAGTGAGTGCCAGCAGCAGCAGCGAATGTCCGCATTGCTGCGTTTAGAACTCTTTCCGCATAATTTCAGACTAGCAGTGTCGCCCTGTTTTCGAAAACCTTCGTAGTTATTTCGTCGTTTCACTAGTATCCATATTAAACAAAGCATGGTAATGAAGGCAAATTCCATGCGTTAAAAGATTCTCTGGTTTGGTGGCACCGGTTGGGTCTGAATCGATAAACGCCTTCTTCACGAAATCTCGACTTCAACAGATGATAGTCCTATTACAAATGTACGTCAGACTTGCAGTCTGGTTGGAGTTTTGCTTCTGAAGCCACGGTTATTTGCTCCAATTATTTCTCTCTTGACGTTTGAGTTCTCCGACATTGCCGTTAATAAGTCTACGAGCATCCAGTCCGCTTTTTCAGCTGCGCAGAACGCCTACCACAAAACGACGATGTAGAATACCCGTTTTCGAAAGCCATAGCACTGGATTTCATTTTCACGTCTCGACTCCAAGAAGCTCAGTAGTATTGCTCAAATCCATCACGCTCAGCCCTTCAACTGTACTACGTAGCTTCCGGATGAGCGTGTTGACGTAAGGAGAGCAGGAATCACCAACAAAACCCAAGCAGGAAATCCAAACGAGAAGCCCAAGCGACCACAAGGGCTTCCTATACATAATAACGTGCAATGCAATCTCTAGCGTTTTATCTTCTATCGTTGTACATGAATGACGTGGAGACTCTTGTGGTCGTCGTGGTACTCCTTGCTCTCGCGTCGCACGAGCTCCACGGACGACGAAGACGTGGACGACGTCATGCGGATCACAGGAGGCGACTTCTCTAGGTCTCCAGCATTGTCTGAGGTCGCGAGCTGGGCGTACGTCCACTCCTGCTCGGCCTTGGAGTTCTTGAGATACGTGTACAGCATCATGCCGCAGGTGGCGACGACCAGCCCCATGACGTTGACCGGGCTCAGCACCTCGCCAAAGATCATGACAGCGAGCAGCACTTGCGTGACGTCCTTGAGGCTGCCAGCGATACCGAGCGACAGCGCCGAGGTCTTCTTGACCAGCAGGATCTCCACAAAGATCAACACGAAGGCGAGAGAGCCGCTGATAAGCATGAGCACCATGGACAGCAGCAGCAGCTGCGAGTCCAGCACGAACTTGGACTGCACGATGCTGGTGCCCTCGCTGAGCAGCGCGATGGGCATCAAACCCAGAGCGCTGGCAGGCGAGATGTAGTACACGACCGCGAGAATTCGGTTCGAAGACTCCTCCATTTGCGACAGCAGCGACTGCGTGAGTACCCAGCGGAGCGTGCCCAGCATCGAGGCTGCGAGCACGAGCAGGAATCCGTGCAGCACAAACTGCGTGGAACCGTAACTGGCCAACGCGATGCCCGAGGAGATGAGCACTGTCACGACCACGAGCGCATAGGACGGACGCTGGTGACCGAGACAGATGGAGAAGATGAGGTTCCACACGTTGGCGCTGGACTTGACGATCGTGTAGAACGTGACTGAGATGTAGAAGAACGACAGATTCGAGAGCATGATGTCCAGCGCCGTGCAAAGGCCGATGGGCACGGCCAAGCGCCAGGTTGTGCGCGTCGAGAGCACGCTCATCTTGGTCGAGCTAAAGTGGTTCACGAGTCGCGAGAGCACCCACTTGAGCGCCATGTTGAGGCAGGTCATGGTCGTGGCGAACGGATAGCCGCTGCCGGTCCAGACCCGTAGAAACCACTTGTTGAAGAGCGTCATGCCGATGCTGATCGCATACCAGATCACTATGTACACGCTCACGTCGAGCGCATAGATGACGCGCTTCCAAGGCACACCGCCGCAGGCCTGGCCCCCAGGCGACTGTCGCTGTCGCTTGGCCAGGTACCGTGTCAGCAGCCATAGCGACAGCGCGACCGAGAGCATGCCCGTGCACGTGGCTACGAGCGCCCAGGTCTGATGGTCCATGCCGTTATGGTGGCCCGAGGAGCCGGCGCTCTTAGCCAACGCTGCGGTCGCCGTGGGGCGGATGAGCACAGCGTCGCTGGTGAGCGTGGGGAAGGCCGTGCCGTCCGTGGCGCCGTCGTTCGTGGGCCGCGGGGCCTCCGTGCCCAGCTCTGGTTCCAACATCGATGACCACGAGGAGCTCTTGGGCTTGCGTAATAATGGCGAGGAGAGCTTTGCGGGGAGGAGGTAAAGTACAGTACAGAAGGTCACTATCGTGAGGGTTGAGACAAGAGTTCGGAACTTGCAGCGTCATCAAGCCACTGGATGGGGAAGATGGAGTTCTCAAAACACGGTGAAAGAAAATAGATGGGATATCGGGAAAGGAGAAAGCTGATGGACCTTGATTTGAAAGAGAAGAAGGTTGAATAACGCGGGTATTAGAATCTATGACTATGATGTTGAACTTCAAATGGGGTTTGCGTTCCATTTCAAAAACGCTTCGATTTAATTTATTACGGGTTTTACTGCTTCGATTTAATTTATTACGGGTTTTACTAAAACCACTAAATTATTAAAGACAAATACAGTACAGTACATTTCAATTTGGGGCTTCTGAAAAGAGGGTTTACTGTACAGTACACCTTTTCCAGTCCTTAACTGTCAAGAGCTAATGAAGTTCGGCAAGAGCAAAAACAAATACATCAAGAGTAAAGCCAAATTCATCAAAATCTGCAATAATAAATAATAACGCGCGTTTCCAATCGCGCACGTTCACATCTCCCACAACATGCTGACGGGAGCACTTGGCGCACGAGAGCGGCGTCAAGCACAACATTGGGTGCGGCGATTCGTTTTCGGCCAAGAGCAGCTAATAGAACGAGCGCGAGGTGGCAGCACCGTGCAGAAGGTTACGAGTGAGCACGTTGAGATCCTCTGCGCGTCGATCTTGAGCTCTCACTGCGCCAGCTGGATGACGAACTTGAGCAAGAAACAGCTGCCTCGAACAATCAAGAACCACGTTGATGCAGGCATGAACATAATTGTGGTAAAATGAGTGGCTGATTTTCAACCAACTAAATCGCTCAGACGCCGGCCCGGTCAAGGGGATCAGGGCTGACCCGGTTAAGGAATCGAGACCGGTCTGGTTCGAACCGGTTTGGACCGTGGTAGTAACCCCGCGGCAAAGTGACATACTCTATACCATTTTTTGGGTACCATACTGGTTATACTCCATATCGGTTCCCAGTTATCAGTACCAGTTCATACCGGTTCAGTACAAAGACGGGGCAGGGATAAGATCTTTTTCAGGAAGACCTGAAGGGTCTAAGAAGAAACGACCACCGCAAAGGTCGCAAGGGGAGTTTCGTGAAGGTAAAGAGAAGTATCTTGAACTTTGTATAGGCAAGCAAAAGAGTATATAGGAAAGCTTGAGTGGTTATACAGGTATCGATTTGCGCTCTTCTGCTCAAGTGTCCCTT
>JAADVW010000505.1:0-25314 GCA_023335875.1 Elongisporangium prolatum | reverse complement strand
CGTCGGTTGCTTGCGTCATGAGGGGGAGGGCGCAGATTTCGAAGTGAAAGGGAAGCGCCATTTCCTTTTCAAAAAATGGGCGGGAGATTCAAACGTATGTTATCGTTTTAGACAGGGTATGTGTTTTGCCTGACACGAAATTTGATTCGAGGTCTGCATTTTCCGAGTGGAGTGGTATTATTTCGATCAGAGTGAAGGTGTCAATAAACTCAAGAACCGATGTTCGAGTGTATACAGTACGTAGTTTGGTGGCAGCTTCATCGGGAACAAGCTTACACTGTGCAGAAACGCCCATCGATCCCAATATTCAGTTATGTTTCTTGTGTGGCGAAGTCCTGCCATTTCCAATCCATGCATTTTGATATCGCAACTTCAACTTCTTGTGAGGGAATCATTCAAACCTCTCCTAGTCGATCAATTCAAATAATTGCCGTTTGGTGCGTCAATTCACAAAGTGGAAGTTGCCGTTTGGACACAGATCCAGAAGATGCCGCTGGCAGAGTGGGCCGCTGCATGGGCGAAGTGCGTCTCCTCTCGCTCACATGCACTGGTGGAACAGCAAGACGCGCTGCTCGTTTATGTGGACACGCGCCACACGTTCCATCCGATGCATGCGCTGCTGGCTTTGGACGCGTCCTCCTCTTCTTCAAGTGCTGCCATAGCGCGAAGTGAACCATCAGTGCCTTTTGTTCTGATCTTGGCCTTGCGGCTGCATCCAGAGCTTGTAAAGCTGAATTGCGTACTGAAGCCGTCGCATGCGGACCTAGCAGATGCGATTCTAGCCGACGTCGTCTTTGAAAAGCGGATTGAAGATCAAACGACACAGCCAAGTGGAGCGACAGGATCGCCAGTGTTGCGCATGTTGCCTTCGCTCTTTGCGCGACAAGTTAATCTCACGAGTGGGGCGTTGAGAACATATGCTCAGGATGCAGCTGAGGCCAATGGGGTCTTGAGTGAGCTGACTATGGCAATTCAGTCCCAATGCGACCTGATTCAGGAAGCGAGCGAAGATCTTAACCGGTTCATGTTGCTTGTTGAGCATGAGACTGGATACGTTGGTCAAGTTATGAACACCCAAGAGCTTCTTATCACATCTGTTGTTGACGCTCGCGTGACAGAAATCACATCACGAGAGCATGATTCGATGAACCTTGACAGCTTACTGGAGGATTACGAACTCGGCCATTGTGTTTATCTCGACATGATCGGAGATCAGAGCCAACCGGAAACAATTCAAGTCTGTGTCCGCGCCGGATTCAAGCTATGGTCGCGTGGATCACCTCATGATTTAAGTGAGAGAGTACGCGCGTACTTGCTGTCAACTTGGAGTGGAATTGAAAACGTTCATGAATTGCTTGGCAAACCTGCATCTCAAGCCATGTCCGAGCTCTGCTTTGAAATCGTACAGCAAAGTGAGCCTAGCTTTGCATCGACGTCGTCAATCGCTGATGCTGAGGCATTGGAAACGTTTCCGGAGTATTTGCGCCAGTCTATTCAGCTCCTACAAAATCTTGAAAATGTACGTGACCTAGAATGCGAATTACTTTTCGATTGTTTTACTAACGCTGATATTAATGATTTTAAGGCGGCAAAAGACCCGCAAACACCGTGGAAGACCTTGCATTTGCACGCACCAGCTGATTCGAGTGTGCCATTGAACCTATTTCGCAAGCTCATTGATGATCAACATGCTGACCTTCGGGCTTCAGATGACAACACTATGGACATGTCAATCACGTTGACATTTGATGGCGATGATCATCAAGCTAAACCACGATATGATGTGGATTTTCTTGAGCAAATGTGGGATTTTTGTGTGCGCTATGTTCGATCTGCTGATGCATCAATCAGCATCGTGCGAGAGTTTCTTGTTACGTTTTTAAGAAAGCGCGAATCTCCGTTTGTGAATCCAACCAACCCAACCAAGCTTGCTACTTTTCTAAGAGAACGTGTGGACATCTTTCGTGATTCATCTGTTGAAGATCCGTCTCTTAGTCTGGTTCATGTGCAGCAAGATTTATCGCAGCCAAAACAAGCACTGGCAGCATTAATTGAGCTGGGTCAGTGGATACAACGTCAAAGCGTAGCATCGTGGTTTTCACGCGTTGGTTTTACCATCATTGAAGCCAATCTTCTCGCAGATGAACTACGTTTTCTTCATGCAACGACGCAATTTATTAATCCATGGCAGAAAATAGTCGATGTTTGTGCATGTGGATACTCGATGGGACTTTCAATTTCTCAATTAAGGATTTTGGTCTCCAACTGCATGCCCCAAATTAAACGACAGAAAGACGGCATGACCAGTGCACCAGGAATTGTGCTCCCATTAAACTTCTACCTCCCAGACCACCTTCGCTCAAAAATAGCAGGTTATGTGCACGTTGATTTGCAAATGGGTTTGTCTGATTTAACATCTTTTTGTATTTGCAGAGCCACTTCTATGGGATATGTTCATATCGCTGAGCGATAGGCACGAACGACACATTCGCATTTGCGATGGCAGATTTCACGCAATGTGCGGATCAATGCCCAAAGAAGATACTCAACATTTGCCAATAACCGTTGGCAAACTCGTCGTCCAAGCACTTCATCGCGGTTTACCAGAGAATATGTTGCCTGATCCTGTTCTAAGCTCGCTCATGAGTCAAATTGGAAACGGAAATGACACCTTGTCAAACCAGACACAGCCTTCATCGATCCAGATTAAGTGCACAACTCGAACAATACAGCTCTGACCGTGTTTGCATTCGCGTCGAACGAAGCAGTCGCATTAATTGTGGTTATCAGAGTAAATCTCGAAATGCTACAAATTTGACGAGTTATCAGTTGCAGAGACGACGCCCCCTCAATGCACAACTTCTTGCGTGAAATCACCTTTCATTTATTGAATTTTGCCTCTATCGTTTTTCGTGAAGACAGACAATGATGTGCTTTTTATTAACGCTCAGCCATGGCCGATAGCGCAAAAATCGTTTCATATGCAAGATGTGAGATGAGAAGAACACTGGAAAACAAAGTACGAGTGCGTCAACCGCGTTTAGTCGAAGAACCGCAAACTGGGGAGTAAAATCGTGCCACTTGTGCAGACAAATATTGATCTCGCACTTATGTTATTTGCTGACAATTTATTGCGTGAACTATTCTCAGATGGTGCCTTAATAGCTGTTGGTGCAGTGCAAACACAGCAAAAGGTCAATCCAAAACTTACGTGGCAGCTACAGTACAATACCGACGTCGACGAAGTACACAAAATAGTATAATTTCGCTATCAAGACCGTCAGAGGTGTCACAGCGATGCCAGACCACAATAAGCCCCACGACATGTGGAACGCGTTCCAACGACGTAGACAAGAGTCAATCAGTTCTCTTCAGTCTCAGCAGCACGACCATTTCTTTCTAGAACTCGAGAGACAATTTAATTGTGTGCTGATGCTGGTGTGCAATTACTTGATGCCGCACCGACATCATTAACTAGACTCGGCATCTCGCTTCCATTAAGATCGGATTTGTGTGTTGGTATCAAATCCATTTTTGCTTTTCTCTCGACAGCGCCAATCGTCATCAGATCACGCACCGATCGCGCCTTGATATACTAAGCTGCCACAGGAATCACGTGAACACGAGTTGAGTAAAGTTTGATTGGTTCACGAGACTAGTTTTCCCTCTGCCTAATGTTGGATTCAGTACTGAAGATGGAATTTCGTAGTGCATTTTTAAAGCTAAACAAATGCTCGCGCATCTATATCCCACCAGTTTAGTTTCTCTAGTTCCGGATCGTCCAACGCCAAGAGTTGGGGTCTTGGACTGACCGACTTGGATTTCAAAGTGAAAACCGTGATCCGGTGGTTCCACAAGTGATAAACGTTGCGCAGAGGACGAAGTGTCGTGATAATCACCCAATCCTCCCATTTCATGAGGAATCGCCCGCCAAACGCAATGTAACCGAGTCTAACGAGCTCATACGCGTTCATCATGTCTCTCGGTTCTTTCGGATGCTTCTGATACACATCAGAGCACCACCTAATGCCGCCGTCATTACAAGCTCGAATAACCAGCCTCGATTCAATTCTACAATTAATATGGGATTTTGAAAGTCGAGAGCTTTGACTCATGCTCGTAGAGAACAGCAAAGGCAGCAGATTCAGCGACAGAATGATCAGTTTTGTGTGAACAAGCGGGGCGACATTCCCATTCACGCGCAGTGCGGCATTGGTGAAGAAGAAGTCCAGGATCGTGAGCTGTTGAAACTCATCAGATGATATGGCAGCTGATGTGGCATCAGGTGTTTGGAACCACCGCCACAAGGAAATCTGGTGGCGAAAGTAATGCAGCAAGCTTAGAAGTACAATTGTTGGCACGAAAGTGCAGTCGCTCATGCGTCGACGACACGTTCTAGCTACGATGTTGAGCAAACTGCAGCACAAGAGCACGATCACAATAATCGCTGGATATATTACGAACCAGGCATCTGCCAATGCCTTTTGGTCCCCAAACAGATTGCATCCGGCTGTGAAAAATGCTGCAAGATTCACTACCAATTGGGGCAACAATGTGATTAGCAGCGAATTCAGAGCGGACGAGTGAGCTGTAGAGCCAATACCGCAAGTAAACAAGCTTGTCTTTCCTTTACGAAATCCATTCTGCAGTGCGAACATGGTCAACATCCATCGCAAAAGAACTAGCGATACCGACACGTTAGACAGAAAGGCTGAGAAATTGTATACGCTCTGGATCGACTGGATTGTCTTGGCTCGGAGGATAAACAGACCGAATCTTGAGCCGTTTGAGACGACAATGGCTTCGCTGCCCAAAGACACAGAGGTGCTCACGAGCGAAAGCCCCCATCGCTGTTGAATCACATCATTAGCACAATTCTTTTGATTATCACAGTGGAGTTCATGTCCTGAGAAGGTATCGAAGCGGCGAGCAGAGATTCCTTCACTATCATTGAGTTCTGTGCTCCACATGTCTGCGTGCCATCGCATTCCTTCGTCGTCTTCGAGCCATCCATGCTTCCACACACCTTCGCCAATCCATTCCTGCATTTTGGCTGCTCGAACGGATCGGTTCACGGCATACAGCGTACCAGTGGAAGAAACATCATTGTAGGCGCCACTTAAATTCACCATGCACACACTGCCATCTGCAGCTGGGATTGCGTATCTCGCATAATCGCAGTTGTCCCAATGAGGAATCATGAGGATTGGCAGTGAGTTGGGGATTCTGCTGAGCGCCTTACTGTCCAGGCCGTCCACGATCCGCAGCGCATCACGCTCCAAATTCGCATATCCAAGAGCTTCACAAGCTGAAAGAATATTGTTCAGCGTAGAATTGAGCAGATCACAGCGTCGAGTAAACCTGGAGACGATGGTAGGTTCGATGGTAGCCTTCGTGCGATGCACAACTCTGTAGCCACCAAGACGAATCCCAGCAGTGTTGTCAATAGTGGAGGTTTCCAGCGCCTCATTAATGGTGATCGCTTTGTATCGTCGACTGTGGCGAACGCAGACCATGGCCCGATCGCTGTAAGGCTCATCATTGTCGTTGCCGATATGATACAGACCAAGCGAAGGTTGACGTCCGAAGCTGGCCGTATAGATCGAGTCGGCTGTGGAGTCCACGATGCCCATCAATTGCGACAGCATCACAAGGAACAAGATCACACTCATGCTCCAGTTGTACGCGGCGACAAAGAGCTGGAGCTTGGTGATCGGCTTTTGCTGGATAACATGATGTCCATCGACTGGTTTGAATGAGCGTGCGTCTGCCGGGGCGACCTGCATCGCTTTGGTCAAATGAGGTTCTATGAAAAGGAGCTGTCCATTTTCAAAATCGGACTAGTATTTTGGGACGGAGGGAACTGTAGCGCCCCGGGTGTTATTTGTCCACACCGCCGAGTAAGCTAGAGTTCTCAAGAACGAACTATACCGAAGGGCGGGCAGCTGACGACGGCATTGGCATCTCATCATTCAGTCGGATCAAATTAACCAGCTTTATACAAAAACTACAAAATTCGAAAGCGTTACAAAATTCGGCCGCAACGCTGTTGTCCTCTTGACTCAGCTCACGTTGCCTCGGCCGTACGTGCCTTCGGGGCATTTGTATTCGTCCGGCAGCAAAGACCGCTGCAGGGCGTTGAACGCGTACTGGCGTTTGCCTGTGTTCTTGAAGGCGTTCTCCAATCGAACGCCGTTGCTGCGCATGGTGGAGACAGTTCGCGTGACGAGCTCTTCCGACAGGCCGTGGTTGTCGCGCAGTAGATGGATCTGTTCCAGTGTGATTGACATGCCGGTTCGGTCTTTGGCACTCTTGCAGGACGTGACTCGGCCAGCACCCAGCAGTCGGCACAAGTGCGAGCCTTCCTGAATGATCTTGGGGTGTTTCGTTTTCACGACCTGCTTCGACGCGACCGTGATCCGCTCAGTCAACGTAGCCAACAGAGACTCAATTTTCGCGACATCCGTTGGAACTGCTTGAGGCTATACAACAAAAAATCAGAATTAGCTGTGCGATATGATTTTCAGCCAACGGACCACCAAACTTACGTCTCTGGCGGCCACTTTCTTGTACGCATCGACGTAATGCATTAGCGTCGTGAGACTCTTCATATTGATGGTTTCCTGGAGAGACGTCTTCTTGCCGGCATTTGAATTGGCCAGCGTCTGCATCTCGTTGATTCCCTGAGAGAACATGACGGATGTGACGCCGATTTTGCCGCCACTGCGAACAGTAGGCGGAATGGCATTCGCGATCTCGCTGTTGCACCGAACGCCCACGACGAACGTAAATGTGCCCTTAACTTCGCCACGGCTCAGGCGCACGGACACAACGCTGGGCAGGTTCGTATTCTTCAAATGAAGATTCAGAGTTGACGGCAGGTGGCTGGGTGGTGAAAGGTCCAGCACGATTGTAACCTTCTTCATCGCGTCCACTGAAGCAGCGAAATCTTCCAGCATTCCGGTTTCCTTACCGTGAGTTGACAGTAGACTCTCGACCTGGAACAGGAAGCCGATGGAGTCGATGATCCGCAAGAAATGGCGGTCGACTGGATGCTGCAGTGCCAGCTCCAGATTTCGGCAGAATGATGTGATAACAGCAGTCAATGCCTGAGATACACAGGCATCCATACGAGTGGTGAGCTGCCATTGGATATCGTCCTGGCTACGGATTTCCGGAATGCTCCAGTCCATGTCATCTCCAGCGTCGGATCCATTACTGGAAACGTTGCTAGCAACGCGGGAGAGAGACCGTTTCTTCTGCAGTTTGTTTTGCAAACTGAGAATGCCGGCACCGTGACGGAACTTGAAGCAATGAGCTGCGAAAGCACCGACAGTCACTGTCGGGTAGGCCTTCACGGTGCTGGACGTGCGGCGAGAGCGCTGCGAACGCAAGTCGGCAGTTGGACCAACCCACATATCTTGCACGTGCTATAAATTTCAAGATTCCGACAATAAAAACGTCAGCACAATAAAACGATACGAGCATTTCTTTGGTCGCGAACTCACCAAATTGATGGGGAGAAAGCGAAGCACAAGGCTCTTCTTCTCGGTACTGGTCTTAAAGTTGACTCCTTTCTCAGCGCGATCCACGCACACTTGATGACACTCACGTAGACCCTCCACATACACGCGGCGTCGCTGCACTCTGTCTTTTAGCCACGAGAGCACCACAGTCTGATGGTTCTCACCCTGTTTACGCCACCAAGATCAGTCAATACAATCAATCGCTCACACTAGCAATCAAGAAAAACACACCTGAATTTGGTCGATCAGATTGTCGTACAAGCCTGCCACCAGCCCCATTTTGCACTTCTCTTCGAAGCTTGTCATGTCCATCTGCGCACGAGAGAGATCGTCGCCTCGCTCATTACGCAGCAGTTCAAGGTATTGACGCGGAATCTCATTCGTGAACACACTCTCGGTCATGTCTTCAATGACCATTTCGTTGCGGTCGGTAAACTGGAAGCACTTGGTGATGTAAAACCCGTTATTTTCTTTGAGAGTACGCGTAGAGACGGTCATGGACTTAATTCTCAAATGTGGAGCCGTGCCAAGGTTGCCCAGTCTCGGCGACATTTCATCATGGAAGCCAACTGTGCTCGCGCGATGAGATCCATCTCGCGCCACGAGGTTCATTTCTTCCGTAAGCAGCATATCACTCGATGTGCAAGTGAACTCACAGAAGACGCGAGGGCGAGACGGTGGTGACATGGCCATTCCAGAAACACGCGAGTCCTTTGCTCGCACATTCATTTCGATAGTCGAAGCACGCATACGACCAAAATTCTCAGGTGACGGGGTTCCTTCGGGTAGTTCGTACACAACGAATCGGAGTACTGAGTAATCAGGTACGACAGGAACTTGCAAGACTGACAGGAACGTGGCTGTCTGCATCGTTCCTCCATTCAAATCCATTTCACCGTTGTTGACCAAAGTTGGTAGTACAGTTTCGGTGAAACCCACTCGCTTCCATTGCGGGTTGCTCAGCATCGTGAGACCACTAATGGAAACGGATTGAGATCGCCTGAACATGAGGCTTTCACGTTGGATGCCAGTCTGGATAAGGGTGCTAATGCTTGCACGAGGGCGGCGCATAGGATGCTCTTCAAATACGTCTTCGCCAGTCACGTCATTTCCACCGTTGGGCAACTCGGCCATGTACAACTCAATGAAACATGCGTGCGAGATCGCAATGGGTGAAACCAGCTGCACTGACAGCGCGAGAACGTTTTGGCTTCCGTCCACGCTCGTGGAGCCGATTGGAACGTATTCTGTGTTAGGAAATGTTGAGATTCCGGCCCAAGAGTCTCGCATGAAGTCGTGGGTCGTGTCTGTTCGTTCGATCATGTTTCTGTCATCACCGTCTCGGTTCTTGATGTGCATCGAGGGGTTCCAGTTCATGCCGTGAAGTCGCGGGTTCCATTGCAGCACAAGAAAGCCCGCTGGTGGAACCAGAGTTGGCAGCCAGATCGCAAACGCGTACCACACGACCGCATTCATATGCGAGTTCGTGTAATATAAAATGAGATTCACGACGCACGCTATACCGAGCGAAAGGGCCACGGCAAGAATCACCGCCAGGTACGTGCGGAACGAGCGCTTCATCACCATGATTATGCGCTCATCGAACATATCATCGGATTGTTGGATCAATCGAGATCCTCGACGAAGAACATATCCGCCCAACACCAAGAGCACGATCGCGGCAAGAAAGATGAGAATCTGGCCACCAAAAGCGATTGGGAAAAACCAATCCGAGTATGCCACGTCCTTGCAAACCACATCCGCGGCGTACTTCCACTGCCACGGCTGAAGATCAGGGCAATAATCGGACTCACACAAACGGTGCGTGTACATTGGATTCTTGAGGTAATCGTCATAGGTGCACTTCAAGAAGTCGCTCATGCTGATGAGTGCTACGAGGCAAACGGCGTAGAAGGCGCCATTCACGATCACGAAGACCAGCAGCACATACATCGAGCGCATGCTGCGAATGGTAAGACTAAGGACCGTGGCCCAGTGAAAGCACACTGAGGTCATCATCGTCCACGTCACGCACATTGTGATAAGCCAGAGCACGTAGTAGAGCGAAGTGCTGTTGGCAAACGTTCCGTCCGAAGAAACGTGGATCCAAATGGAATTCGCAAGGATAGCTACGATGAAAGTCAGAAGAACACTGACCGATGTCCAGTCGTTGTAAAATGTCGACCCCGAAAATGACATTCCGTTCTGCATCATGCGGAAAAGATAAGTAAAAAGACAGCTCACACCTTCATGTAATGATTGCACTACGTACCATGCGAGTGATGAGAATAGCACCCACCAATGCGACCGAGTAGATTGTGACTGACATCACACTGTAAACACTGAGACCGTATTTGTTGTCTGTAAGCAATCAATGAAGCGTAATACGTTAGTGCCATCATTACTCCAAGGGTATAAAGAAGAATTTGGGCAACGTACACGTCTGTGCATGCACCAGAATCTGAGCACAGTCAGATCCTTGGATCTTATCTTGATCGATAAGCAGAATTTCTGCGAGAACTGGTTTTCCAAAATGAATTGACTGCGACTCGTTGGTTGGCGTTTTCCAGTGCATTTCGGAGATAACAATCTGGAAAGTGAAATCGGTATTGATTTCCCACGAGCTGTTGACTTCGATACCACTCGGCAACAGGTTTTCTACGCAGAAATACGTTTGGTTCACCGAGATCACATCCAGGTTCGCATCGCCTGGGTATTCGTAAAGGTTGAGGAACGGATTGCCGGACGAGGTATAAGTCGCACTCGAGTACGAGAAGAGCGATATGTTTGCACCCGATCCGATAGACTTCGCTGCGCATGATGATGAGCGAAGGTCCACACAAACCTTCGGATTCACCGAATTGGCATTGATGATGGTCGAGGTCGTAAATGATAATGTGAGCTCGTCCGAGTTATCATCCATCCAGAGCAAAGACGAGTGCACAGAGCTCGACGCACAAGAAGGCACACCCATAGCCGAGAGCTGCAGAGTCGTTAGGGAGCTGCTTGTTGAAGCAGTAGCCGCATCAACAGCAAGTTCTCGCATACCAGGAACTGCGGACAGAAATCGAGTCGAATCTGTGGTTTCATATGCTAGACCGACTTTCACGCTGTCAAAACTTGATGCGTCGGGGCCACTGATAACACTCTTTTGCAGGAAGAAGGAAATGGGCACCTTGGAACTTGCGTTTATCAGGTCTTGTCGTCCAGAAAACAAGTCCATCACGTTTACGTATCCATCGAGCACGTCATTGTCATCGTCACACGTCCCCACAGCAACACAAGACTGAACTTTCAAAGTCTCCGAGGTATCTGTCGTATTTTCAAGACCGGTCATTGTCACAGAAAGCGACGTTTTATCCCACATCACGTAGCGCCAACCTGATGGAAGACTAATGGTCACCCACCAGTTCTCGTTTCCTTGCATGGGATTTGCACTATCCATATTGTAGAATGTTCCCACAATATCAGACGCGAGGAGCGAAAAGGAGATGTCAACAACGCTGTTGATTGTGGCTGGATTCACTTCAAGCTTGTACGACGAGGTAGAAACTAGGAACATACAACAACACATTACGGTGAATGGTAGGTAAGATATTGCCATAGTCTACTACATGCTTACCGCAAGTTGAATAGCTGAAGGGGCATGATCCATCAGACAATTCAGCAACACACGTCTCCTTTTCTCCAGTGCCCATGTAGTCGAGCTGGCACTCGCCCGACTGACAGCGGCAGTAGTTCGACGTGTAGAGCTCCAATGTGGTTGACGATTGAATCTAAAGGGTGAAAGTATCGATCAGTCTGGGGAATTGCGTCACTACCAATACGCACAGTAACGTACCACCAGGTCAGTAGCATCTGATAATGCCGCCACAACGTCGCTAAGCTGCTCATACGAACCACAATAGATCAGATGTTAGTCTTTCCAATCTTTAGGCGGCAGCACATCATGCTAGTTGATGTACCTTGCTTCCACTGCTGCTTGCGCTACCTGATTCGCTCTCTGCTGTAGCGAAGGCCAACCCTGCTTCGCCTTGAATTTCTTCCATCGAAACGCCATTAATGTCGCTTCCACTTGTCGTTGTTTCCAGTAAGCAATCCGCGCCATCTGCATCACAACCTGAGACTGCAGAGGCTGGGGTCGTGGGAGAAGTGGTCGTCGTGGGCTTTGTCGTCGTCAAGATAGAAAAGTCTGTGGGGAAATGCACGATATCATCACTCGCTTCTGCTGACACTTCAGGCTGTGTGGGCGATGGCGTGGAAGGCGCGGCACTTTTACGTGCAATGGGGCTGAGAAATCCTCGTTCACGTGGGCCACGGGGAGAGGAATCAATGGTGTCGTCCAAGTCTGCGCCCCCCCACATGGAGGAAGAGCCACTGTCGTCACCAACGTCCGCTCCGTCGTCCTTTCCGCTGCCGAACGCAAATGATCCGCTCGCTTCATCACCGACTTCGATCTCACGTGCTCCACTAGACGAGAATGAGCCACTTGAGTCGCCAACTTCAATCTCACGCGCTCCGCTGGAAGAGAACGAGCCACTCGAGTCGCCAACTTCGACGTCTTTCTCTCCACTTGACGACTGGGAGTCGTCTCCAACCTCTAAACTGTTGCTGGAGTTAGCAGAGCCAGAGCCATCTCTGACCTCGACGTCACCGCTGATACTTGCGGAAGCAGAATCATCGCCGACTTCGATGTCGCCGCTGGCGCTGGACAAAGAGAACGCGCTGCTCGAGTCTCCTGCGTCGGGCTCAATCGAATCGAGACTTCCCGACGACGAAGACAGCCACTCGACCGGGATCTCAACCGAATCAGATCCGTACGAGCCAGAGGAGGAGCCTGCCAGTCAACACCCGCACTACGTGAATACCTCCGCTGTCCATGCCATCCAATATGATGGCTGAGACCTACCGCTGGTACTGCTGTCGTTGTACGAACTCGCACTGGAATCGAGCGAGGACGCCGCCACTATTAGGAGAGAGCCACATACCAAGCGGTTGCGTGAGTCAGCCACACATAAAGACGATGGCTCTGATTGTCGCGCACAAACGAAGCTCATTACCTGTCACAAGCAGCGCCGCGTATCCCAGTAGCGCGAGCAATGCCACAGTCACGTAGCGATGCTGAGGACAGAGAGAGATCGTGAGTGAGTACGCTTCAGTGGCGACAGCAGAGCTCCATAGAGCGATAGAGCCATGGCCTCGTGATGAGCCTTACCGGCATGCCGGAACTATGTACTCGCGATGGAAATGCGGGAGCAGCTCCGAATACAAGCCCGGGCAATGTGACAACACCACGCTGACTGGGGCTTCTATTCAGTGCATGAGGTACCAAGATGGGCAAAAGGGGCTACTGTTGAATCCATGTACTGTAATGTTTGGCCAACAGTGCTCTGTATTGAAAGGATGGTACTGTGTACCTATCATTTTTGCCAACCAACAACATCACCATTGGCTGCCATGACGTCGTTGGGAAGCGACTCGGAGCACGAGCGGGAGGACGTGGAGCAGCACGTGCGCCGCGCTCCCAAGCGCCTGGGCCAAAAGGCAGCAGCTGCGCCCAAGGAAACCAAGGTCAAGAATGTGGAGAAGTATACCCGCCACGCACCGCTGTCCCAGAAGAAGATCAAGGTGAGCAGCTACTACCTTAGAGCGACTCTTGTCGGTGTGTACTGACGCCTGTTCTGTGTGTACCAATTCGCAGGGCATCCGCGACCGCAAACTCAAGGGATCGTTGCAGCGCGCCAATGAGAAGCACCAGCAAGCGGCCGTGTCAGCGGCCAAGTCCGAGATCCTGCTGCCCAGTCAGGCCGGTATGCTCGAGGCCGAGGGACTCGAAAAGACGTACAAGTTCACACAGACGCAGTTGGCTCAGAACGCCGACCTGAACACGGCGTGCAAGATCTTCAACCTGGATCTGCCGGACTATGGCGCCTACCGTGTCTCCTACACGCGCAACGGCCGTAACATGCTGCTGGGCAGCGCTAAGGGCCATCTTGCGCTGCTCGACTCGTTGCGCATGAAGCTCACGTGCGAGTTCCAGGCCAATGACATCGTACGCGACATCGCTTTCCTGCACAACAACTCGATGTTTGCTGCCGCCCAGCAGAAGCATGTGTGCGTATCCAGAACCCAATTTGTTGTGGCTGTCTGCTCTTTCGTCTGATCTCCTCTATTATTCTGCGACAGCTACATTTACGACAGCACCGGCGCCGAAGCGCACTGCATTCGCACAGTGCCTGAGCCTCGACGCATGAAGTTCCTGCCGTTCCACTTTCTGCTCTCGACCGTGAGCGGCAATGGCCTGCTGAGCTACCACGATGTGACCAATGGCAAGCAGATTGTGGCGCACCGCACGAAGCAGGGTCTGTGCGACACCATGGCGCTTAACCCCTATAATGCCGTGGTCAATTTGGGCCACGCCAGCGGTCTTGTCACGCTTTGGACTCCCAACATGCATGAAGCTGTGGTCAAGATGCAGTGTCACCAGGGACCGAGTACGTTTGCGTCCTCTTCTTAGTGTGTTTCTGGTTGCTAACATAGATATTTTTGTTGCTTAGTTCGCTCCATGGCCATCGACAACAGTGGCAAGTACCTCGTGACTGCTGGTGCCGACCGAAAAGTCAAGGTAGGAGCTCCAGACGAGCAGGTGTGAGTTCTAACGGTGTCTCTTTGTTTAGATCTTTGATTTGCGCAAATACCAGGAGCTCAACGAATATTACCTTACGGCTGCTGCCAACAGCATGGACGTCAGTCAGCGTGGTTTGGTCGCTCTAGGCTTCGGTCCGAACGTCCACATCCTCAAGAACGCGTTCACGGCGGCCTCGCCTGCGCCGTACATGACGCATCTGGTCCCAGGCTCGCCGGTCAACTCACTGGCGTTCCGACCGTTTGAAGATGTGCTGGCTATCGGCCATTCCTCCGGCATCCAGAACGTGGTGATCCCAGGCGCTGGTGAGCCGAATTTCGACACGTTCGAGGCCAACCCGTTCGAGAATGTCAAGCAGCGTGGCGAGACTGAGGTCCGCTCGCTTCTGGAAAAGCTGCGTCCGGAGATGATCACGTTGGACCCGACTACCATCGGCCGCATTGACGTGGATCCTGCGGAAGAGCAGCTGTCCAAGGTCCAGCAGATGCTGCGAGCCAACGGCAAACCCATTGTAGCCAAGAAGAAGATGCGTGGTCGTAACCGTCCGTCGCGCCGACTTCGAAAGAAACAGCAGAACGTCGTCGATGTGCAGAAGCAAAAGTACTTGGAATCGCTCGACAACCAGAAGAAGAAGAAGGAGCGGTTGCAGCAACAGAAGGAATGGAACGACAAGGCGGAAAGCGCGCCGACGGCGCTGAATCGATTCTTTAAGAAGCAGTAGACGCACGCGCTGTCTCGTCATAATAGATATATAGCACCTACTGTCACGTATCGTAATGATATAAATCAAAGCGGACCATTGTATTCATTGCGATTATCCACTGACCCGAGAACTTTTGTCATTCCTTCCAACGCACCTCAAGCGAAAAACCAAAGACACAAAGCAATCTTCCTTCGTCCAGAGCTATTCGTCGCTATCTAAGCAAGATAACGGTACGTGTTGGCTTGGTCCGGATCTCGTTCCAAGTAATCGCGGTCAATTAGCGCTTCAATACGACGCTTGATGACCTTAAGGTTCGGCTTGAAAAATGCCAACTGGCTAAGCACTTCTGAGATGAGCTGTTGGTGCTGCAGCGTCTTGCGGGCCTTCATGATACGCACAATAGCAGCTTCTATGGCAATACTTCGGTCTTCTTCGACATTCTTTTGGCTATGGCTTTCTTCTAGCGAAGCCATCGGGATACGAATCTTGCGCATGGGCGACGCGAATGACTGATTAAATGAGAAGCTATCACTGATGGAGATGGTCTTGCCCGCCGGCTGCTTCGCCAGAATCTTGTACTTGCCGCAAGACAGCGAGTGCAAAATGCGCTTGACGACGTCAACCGAAAGGTTGAGTGACTCGCGAACACTTTCAAACGAAAGCGCACCCTCGCCCTCATTGAAAAGCAAGAGCGCCACAGCCTGAAGCGTGGTTACTTGCAGATCGTACCACTTCTTTTTTGGAAAGTTCGCGCGGATCTACAACCGAAACAAATTTAATATAGTCTCATCAAATGCATACAACCCATACATAATCTTACCGTAGCATTGCCGAGCGAATGAATCCACTGAAGACGGCGGTGACTGGTCTTGGAGTCGTAATAAATCTTGAATAAGTTCATGCAGCGTACCATCTGAGGCGGCATGGTGATCTCCAGTGCCTTGTACGACGGCCAGTACCCGGTCGTAAGCACTTGCACACTGAACTCCAGATTGGAGGTGGGAGAGCTACCATCCTGGTTGCGTTGGTTCTTTAAAAATGCTTCGAACTCTTGGTGGTGGTCGCTGCCGATGGAAAGATCGTTCATCATTCCTTCCATCTTGCCCGTGAACTGAGCGCCGCAACGGAGCTTAAGCTTTCCGATCATTAAGACTTCAGCATCAGCTGACGCCGAGCGCTGATTCAGCAAACGCTTGGCCAGTTGGTTGCGGTAGATCTCAGCAAAGAGATCCTTGTCCGTCAAATACGAGAACACAAACACGACCTTCTCCAGATAGTCTTCCACTTGCTCGTCACTCAGCTTTTCGCCACCAGTCTTAAGGATACGATCACAGAACGTACTCATGAGCTTGGCCGAGCTGTCAGGTCCCACATCCTTGTTTACGAACTCCACAAAGGCCTCCTTGAGCGCTTTTTGGAAGAGCGAATTGCCAGCAAACTGGTTGTTTACAATGCTGCGGAACTTGTCGTGGATACTCAGAATATCCTTGATGAACGCCGGATCTGAGCTGGCGTCCTTGATATTGCCGCTGGCGACAGCAGCCGCACGCTTCTCGACGATTTCGTTGCCGACAGCCGTAATGTGTTTTTGCACCAAGGCGGCAATGGGTTCCAGTCCGTTCTTGATGCGCGAAAAGAGGCGGAACATGCGCGACAAATCGTCCAGCTTGTCGTTCTTGAGCAATGCAATGACGCCTACAAGACAAACAGCATTCAAGTCACACTGCTTTAGTCACAAACCGCCAACAGAAAATACTCACCAGAGTTGTCACGCTCGATCAAATCCTTCTGTGCTGACTCCAGCAGCACCGTCTCCAGACTGCGGATCAGCTTGGGCTCAGTTGACTTGTGCAGATAGCGCGCCACACGCTGACGCTCGCTTTGCAACGCTTCCTCAACCTTCTGTAGGTACACGGGCGTGGAATCTTCCGTGAGCCAGATCTTGGACTTGCGTTCGTAGTATGTCGCGCTCTCAGTCACGAGTTCCTTCTCGAGGTGGTTCTGGTACACATCGAGCGACTTCATGCCCATGACTTCAAAGATCTCGACGCAATTGCGCATGAGCGTGGTGTCAATGATCTCGCCGTTGCGTTCCTTCTCGATGAGCTCGAGCATGGCCCATTTCACGCGGCCCTTGACCTTCTGGAACACTACGCGATCGAAGCTCTGCAGCCCGGCCTCCTCAAGTGTCGGTAGTGAGTGATGCTTGACGTAATACCGATCAAGGTACATGAAGAACCGCGACATCCACTTGTTCATGAGCTTCTGGTTCTGCCAGCGCGTGACGAGCTCCTGCAGGAAGAACTCGTCGTGCGCTTTTTCAAGCGACGGCACCACATTATTCTCGAGGTACGTGTCAAAGGTGCCACCGTGGCGCTCGTAGAGCTGCTCCGAGAAGTTGTACGGCGACCGCTGCGTGCACATGTTGTAGCACGTGGTGTAGATGGGCATGAAAATGGGGGGCGGGAAGGGCGAGACCTTGACCTTGTCAAAGCCGCGGTCCAGGATTTCCAGCAGCACGTCGATGGCCTTGGGCTTGATCTCCTGGTCCCAGCCTTCCTCCAGGCTGATCATGCTCTTGCTCATCTTTCCACTCGCGTTGGCTCTCGAGCCTTCTCTGCCAGAATGAGAGATTTGTACCCAAGCAAAAGCCCCCTTGCGCTCCGACCCGTCCAAAACGATTGCATCGGTTTCCACAGGGGATAGTTCTTTACCCAGAGGTGATGAGTACAGTGCACATGAGACAAAGTACGAGTCGGATCGGTTTGGACAGGGGCTGAGTATATTTTTGCCGCATTGGGAGATGGAACGCGTTGAAGTTGCCCCGCCAGGCATGTTCCATGCAGGTCTCTCTCTCTCTCTCTGTGGCTAAGGCTGTGGGTTCAGCCATGAGAGATGGAGACACACAGCTGATCCATTCCATTCCTCTCCGTCTGCGTAGGCATTTCCAACAAGTTCACGGAGCGGCATGGTGCCAACTTTGAAGACACGACACTCACGGCGGCTTCGGCAGCCAAAGTGCGGGCGGAAAGGAAGGCGCAGCGTCAGGCGGAGGCTATAAACAAGCAGCAAGAGAAGATCGAGAACGAGGTAAGTGCTTATCTTGTCTGGATCCGCGATGTGTCGTTCTTAACTCTGCAGGGTGCATCAGATGAAGAAAATTGAAGAGATCACGAACCGATTGCATAAACAGCAAGTACGCGAAGGCAGGCGACTTCGCAATCGACTTAACTACGCTGCGATGCAGATACAGAGGGCCTATCGATGCATGCACACGCGTATGACTGAGCTGCGCACGACCGCTGTAATTGAAATCCAGCGTTGCTGGCGAGGCTTCATGGGACGTTGCTATTGCATGGAGCTCATAGAGCAGCACAATGAACTGGTGATCAATCATGCAGCGTTTGTGGTAACGCAGAGTGTTCGGTCGTACAGTAAAAGAAAGATGCGCAAACAGAAATTGGCTGCGAGGCAAGACGCAGCCTGTGTGATCCAAAGTGTTGTTCGAATGCACCGAGCAATGATAATTGCCCATGCACTGCGACTGCAACACGCATGGGATATGAAACGGAACCAAGCAGCAATTATCATTCAAGCAAACGTACGGTGTTTCATGACACGATTGATGTATCTCGATGTGTTATACCTCATCTGCCGCATTCAAGCTGTCATGCGCGGATTTCTCATTCGCAAACGCTTGCAATGGGTTTCAGCTATTAACGTGGAAGCAATTTGCAAATTCCAAGCGCTTATGCGTGGTTTTCTTGTGCGCCAAAAGATCGAGCGGGCTAGACACGAATCGCGTGTGGATACAAACTCGAAATTGACTACTGACCAGAATTCCGCAATGTCGAATAGACGATCCCAGCGCCAGATTTCCATACAGGCAGTCGCTCCGACAAACAGAGACTACCCATCATCTGCAGACGAAGCACAACGCCATCTCAAAGAATATCGATCAATCCTGAAGCCGAATTCTGCGAGTCTAGCAATGTGTGATACAGTAAAGCGCTCATATTGGCTCCCAGCAGGAAACAATGTCTCAAGACGTCTTCCCACTATCCCAAATTCGAGGCATATCATTGTGCTCGATGAAAAGGCGGGTGACCTAATGGCATGTCTGCCTGGTCGAAGGTTTATGGATGTACGAACATCAAAGAAGCGCTACCAAAAAGCTCGCCCCGCTCGGTTGGTGCCAGTCGAAATGAGCCATGATACTACGAATCCAATAGGCGACAGCGAGTGTGATTTACAAGCAGCCCAAGCGCATGAGGAGCGGATGAGACGTGAACATGAGCTTAAGATGAAGCTACTAAACAGGAAATACCAAGAAAAGCGGAAGCAAGAGATTGAAACATTGAGCAAGCGAAGCATCGAGGTAAACTTTAGATATTATTACGCCATGTATTGTGCTTCCATACATAACATGTTGTGTTGGTTGTGCAGAATGAAGCAGCAGAGCGGAAATTAATGGAACGCGAGGAGAAAATGGTAAGATTACTCCTCAAAGTGCAGCATCGGAGATCGAAAGAAGCACACATTCAAAAGCAGTCGGCTGAGCAACAGCGAGAAGAGCGAGAGCGAATTGCAATGACCCGCGAGGAACGACAAACGCGTTTGCATTTGAAGTTGCATGCCCGTCAAGTTGCTGCAAAGAAAGCCCTGCATTCAACACAAATCACACAAACTCTCCACAACCGCGTCGAGGTCTTACCTGCTCGGATCTCAGCGGAAACTATCAAGCGAAATTTACATGACGAAGAGCGAAATCTGTTGCAAGATGATATGTCATTTTTGAACATAGACTTTAAGGTTCCGCTGTCGATGCAGCACAAGGCACGGCAGTCAAAGAAACATACATCAAATGCAACGAAAAAAGCTTCTCGCAAGAAACAAGGACAAGATGGCAATCAAGAAGGTGACGGGCACCGATCTCATTATAGAGAAGTACAAGAGCTGCAAGTTCGTGACACCTTAAAAGCTGAGATTGTGGAAGACGATTGTGAATTCGACTATGGAAATGAATTTGAGGATGTGGAAGACGAATCGAAACTCGGCCGACTGATCTGCTGAAACGAAAATGTATTGGAACGAGTGGTACTGCATTCACGCCTAAACGTCGTTTCTGCGAAACAAGTAAAGGTAGCCCGAGCCAAAGGGTGGCTCTTCTGATAGCGCGACTTTTTCGTCGTTGAAGATGATCCATTTACCGTCCTTCTTCAGGTGACAGACATAATGTCCAGAGCTGGTGTTCTTACCAATGTGACTCACAAAACCGACCAAAGAATATTCACCCGAAGTCGTATCCAGACGCGTCGAGGGATCGTCAGTCGGGCTTCCCGCAGAAGCTGCAGCCGAATCACTTTCACACATAGCGACTGCCGTATCTAGATCATCGACGTGACTGAACAACCATTCGGCAGCACGATCTGGGTTGTGGTCGGTCTGACGAAGAGCACATTTGACTTGCGTTTCAGAGAAACCCATAGCCGTCAGCATCTCGACTTGATCTCTATCGAATGAGTCGTCGCTTGAAGTAGCAGTAGCTGCAGAATCAACCAAAGGAGCGTTGAAATCAGAGTCTTCCATGTGGCTGAAGATCCATTCCATGGCAGCCTCTGCGTTTGAGTTGCCAGTTGCAATAGCTGCTCGCTTGCATCCATTTTCTGCAAATCCCATCGAGACCAGTTGCGCCACCAGAGTTTCATCTGGTGTTACGGACGCAGAACTGACAGGACGTCCGGTAGAAGATTCAAGGTCTTCAGGTAGAATGTTTTCACCATTCGCCAAACCAGTACCAAGATATCGGCTAAGCGAGAGCGTTTCAGGCACATTTACGATGACATCAAGCTTCTTCGGCGTCCAATCTTCGCCTGCGTAGTATCGTCGCATTTGCACCAGCAGGTACCGCGGGAAAGTTTTAAAGCGAACTTGCTTTTGAGCAGGTCCCTTTTTACCTGTCGCCGAGGAAAGAAAATCTTCTAGGAGCTCAGGTGCAAGCGTTTTCTCTACGCATGCTTGAAAAGGAACGTTCGGGATCACTTTTTCTCCTTCATCATTACCAACAGCAGTAGATTCACCTCCATCAGCGAGACGTTGGCGCTTTAGCTCAAGTACTTGGTATTCCTGTACTTGCGTTGCGTTGGTCGCTGCCTCCAATGGAATTTGAAGCTGGAGCATAAAGTCATCGCGAGAAACGTACTTGACTTTATGCGAAACAAGACACTCGACGCGATCCTCGAGTTTAAACTTGAATAAACTTGCGGTTGGCAACTGGGCCATCTTTTCGTCACCACCGGTAACCAACGGTCCAATTCGACGCGAAGCCACACGTTCGTTGCGTGTCATGATCTCAAGGAGATGTTGGAAGTACTCCACAGCGTCTTGTTGCTGACCAGTTGAAAAATCGGCATGTCCCATGCCAACTAGTGTACGGAAAGTAATCGGACGAAGTTCCAAAGCTGCATCTTTCTCTTCATCATTTATCTTCTTGTAGCGATCAGACAAGATGGCCCGCGCCAGCTTGGCCATTTGTGCTGAGAAATCGTCCGCAGGATTCTCGTTACACGTCCGAAAAATTGTCTCTGCTGCTTCGAAGTAACGCGACTTGAGCTCCGGCAACGCGAAGATCAGCTGCAAGATCGAGTTCATATAGCAACTGTTGCCCAGGTTCTTAAAGCCAATGTACCCAGCACCAGAGATTGGCGTGAGCGACTTGCCTGACTCCGTGATGGCATCGAATTCGTACGAGAGATTGAGGCCAACCTGCAGTTCATTCAGCGACTTGTCCGTCTTCTTCATGCTGCTCATGTTAATACCAAAGTGCTCTAGATGCTGCGCCAGAAGAGGGTTCAGAACGACGTCGTCTTCGTCTGGTGCGTAGCTGTACACATCACCACCTTCCGCAGTGATCGTGCCCAGTTTCACAGCTAATGGGTACATCTCACCCGTTGCTTTGTAGTGGTCAAGCGCAGCTCCACATCCGCCAGACCCGTCCCAATTCTTGCGACCGCAGCCAATAAATCCGTCCGAAAGATTCAGCCACAGGTTCTCGTGCTTGTCACAACTGGGAGCCTGACATTGCCACGAGGCCGGATTTGATGAGATCTTAGGCGTATCAGGAAGTTGGATCAAAGCAGCAGCGTACTTGGTCTCCTTGAGCTCTTCCTGCCAGGCAGAGACCTCTTCCACAACCGTATTACCTGCATGGTTCAACAGAGCCTGTACTGCTTCCTCAATGCGTGTTGGGACGTCAGCCGCATCCAACGACACCGCAGGCGATTCGATCTGTCCATTAGCGATGACGACGATCTCGTGGTGTTTAAGCACATCAAACTTGTGTTCCATACCAACCTCAAAGCCACCTTCACCACCGATCGCCAACTTGGAAGGCTTATTATCCCCTTCGTCATGCTTTGGCTTCGCTACGCGCGTGTGCTGCTGATGCAAGTAGACCGTCTTGGGCGACGACGACGGCAGATGCGGCGCGCAATAGGACAGCAGTGAGGCCAGATTCGTGAAGATTCCGTCGGGGGAAAAGGCCGAGTCGAAGCAGAAGACGCACTCGTCCTTGTACACGCGGTCAGAGCCACGAGCCACGCGCACCTGCGGTGCCAGATCCGTCAGCGAAGTGGCCATGTTTGCTTGGTTTCCTTGGGTTGGTTCTCAAGTGAGGGGGCAAGATACTCATTTCAATCGTACCGTGGATCCTGCATTGCTCTATACCCGCTAAACGCACAATTTAATGTGTTGCACACTACATTGATATTGTGATTCATTTGGTGTTGCTGTAACACCAAATTACCGCCCTCGTTCCTGCAACGAAACTACGACAGCACGACAGAGCGCTTTAAGCAACGGATAAACTGCTGTCAGAAACCCAAAGAACCGAGTTAAAGTCCCAGAACGCTTCAAGTGGGCTTTTATTGAATACCTTTGCACGCATGGATGCATTCAGCGATCAAGAAGTGGGGGAATTCGAAGCCATGCAGTGCGTTATACGGGCTGTATTTTTGGCACGATTTAATGCTTCTGTAGAGTTAGTGGCCGGCCAGTGGTTGATCCAAATCAGCAATGAGGTTAGTTTGCGTACTCAATGCAAGAATGGATAGGTTGGACTAATTAAATTCGTTTTTTAGGTAGCCACACACAATCACCCCACGGACAAAATAATCGCCGATGCTTATGTGGGTGCAGCCGAAGCAGAGATTCCTTCCAATGTCGCGGAGGGCTTTGGGCATTTAGTGGACGCCCAAGTTAGCACGAAGCATATATCGGCTTATCTGTCAGATAATCTCGGTAAATGCTTGAATGATAAAGCCAAGAACCTCTACTTATGTCTCACCTTTGGACTTTAATTCGTACAGGCCGCGTCGTAACCTCTCAGCAATCCAAAAATACTATCCGAAAGCTGGAAGCAAAAGGATTCGTGGAGTCTGTGCTAAAGGATAAGCTGCACTTTCGTCCAAATCGAGGGCAACGACGCGCTTCTTCTCCAGGATCAACTAGATATCACCTGCGGCATCGTCTTTCAGACCCGACCTCAAAGCAATGCATGGAAAAATGGGGTGAGTGTTTGGTCATGGACTGGACGCATGGAACAAACAATCTCAGCTATCATCTAGGTGAGTAAAGTAAAGCAACGCAACAGCAGCAGTAAAAGCAACGGATGTAGCAACAGAAGTGGTTCCTGACATTCGTGACGTATGCTGTAGGTGTACTGCTAGTTACTTCTCCAACAGGAAGAGGAATCCCGGTTCTGGAATTCTTGGCTTTGAACGAGTAAGCTGAGGCTATGGAGCGGATCTTTGATTTCTTCAAAATGACGAATCCAAGCTGGAAGAAAGTGACCACCTTCGTGATCGACAAGGATTTTGTCGAGTAGAGAGTGATGAACAAGTGCTTTCGTGACGCCAACACCAAAGTGATCCTATGTCAGTTTCACACTATTTTAACTACTGGAAGAAGTTAGTCCAGGATCCCAAGTGCCGTCTGAAGGTTGTGGAGCGAGATGGAATCGTACGGATGATGCGCCAAATGATTTGCAGGTGAGGGGGTAGCAAGATGCTAAAAAAGAGGTCAAATACAACGCGAAACTAAGCTATGGTATTTTGCTGTAGTTTATATGAAGGCGCGTACGACAATGCGTACGAGGCCTTTTCGGCTTATTGCGCAAAGACATGTCCGGCCATTGGCTCTTACTATGACAAAAATTAGAAGTTGTGCCGTGAAATGTGGTCCGATTTTGCTCGGAACAGATTGGGAATACAACTACAAATAGGATCGTGTCAAACTGGAACCAGCTCAAAATTCTACTTGGACGAAAGCCTCGGATTGGCAAAATAGTATCTGGGATCCTCGGGCACCAAGAGGCGATTTTTCGGCAATTTGCTTTTGCCGTTTCTCAATTCTCTGCGAAATCAAGAATGCCCGAACTCGTACCAGAGTACTTGCGTGAAGTTTCGAGCAAGCTGAGCGACTACACTCTGGCCAAAATCCGAGGTGAATGCGACCGCATGTGTGTTTATATGACAAAGGCGAAGTGTATACATCCGGATCCGACAAAAATCTGGGAATGGGAAGTTTGCGTGAATTCGAGCTCGCACATTGTCGATGATATCAATTGGAAATGCACGTGTGGATTTAAAACAAGCCTTCGTCTCCCATGCAAGCACATCATGTTCGTGGTGCGCGAATGTCGCAAGTGTTCGAAGCTGCCTGTCTCGGTTATTTTGGAGCGATGGTGTATGAAGAGAGCTGCTGGAGTCTTGACTGCAATTCAAGACACGCAATTCTGTTTGCAGAGGGTAAGAGATCTGGTCAGATTACCCTGTTTTACAAGCAACGGATATTGCAACAGACACTGCAATGGATTGTGCAACGTTTGTACCATCAACGGATACGGCAACGGATACCCTTTCTGAAGCTGTTAGTCGCGTTGGCACCATGATTGGAGCGAAGAAAACAGAAGGAAGTGTATTTGGTCCGTCTACGTCGTAAAGAACGCTCGAAAGTAGTCGTGTTATTCTCGAATGAGAAATACTTGTACGCAAAGAAGTTGTTTGAGCCTTTGATGGAGCATATGGCTTCGTTGTCTTCAGAGAAGTTTTACCTGGAGCTCGAAAAATGGGAATTCGTTGTTTGTAAAGCCTTGGGTGACGATCAACAGTCATCGTCTTCCTCTGACGAACGAGGTGATCAAGATGGAACTTGTGCCAGCGATTATATAACGATGGATGCAGCTGACATTGTGGATACAATTAGCGTCATGGGAGCAGCAGAAGGCATTGGAACAACGGAGTTGGGTGATTTAAATTTGATTACAGCTGGAAAATTGGCCACGATGCTCGCTACTTAGAATATGAGTCCTTATCACAAGCATAATTGCCTATTCTGCATATATGTGATGCATCTCAAGATATTATATAAGCCACCCTTGT